>CATIWQ010058268.1:0-17415 GCA_949673415.1 Euphorbia schlechtendalii | reverse complement strand
GGAAATAACTGAAAACAAAACGAAACTTCAAAAAGAAAAGCATATAAACGTAAGCACAAACTCTAGGAACTCAGAGGCTTACCCCGTAGTCATGAATCCACATTCTTCAAGGTCCATGAAGTCCTCCGGAAAGTGCTCCTCGTTTCTTTTTTGTTGTTTTTGTTTGTTGGTTGGTGATTTATCGCAAACTTTGGAAAAGATCCATTCCTTGCCAAAGTAGATGTTTTAGAAGGTGTAGTAACCTTCAAGTGAGTGATGAAGATGTTGTAGACTCTCCATTAAAGTCTAAACTTCAAGTATTTGATTTAACAAACCCGAAATTCCAAGTGTTGGGGGGTGAAAGTTGGTGTTTTGATGAAGAACACTCAAGAAAACCTTGAAAAAATGCTCTCTAATCTCTCTTTCTTTTACTTGTTTTTTTATGAGTTTTCTCCCCCTAATTTCCCCTCTTGAACGTGCTCCTCTTGTTTTTTTGCTGAAAAATCAAGCCCTTATGGGCTCCCTTCAATCCAAAAGTCCACCTTTTTTGGTTTGGTGGTTCACCCACCTTTTTTTTCTCTCTTTTTCCCCTATTTTCTTCCACCCATTTATAACCAAGTGGGGATGACATCATGATGATAGGGTGTTTTAAGGGGAAAAGTCCGAATTATGGAGTTGAAATGGGTGTTTTTGAACAAATAATGCGGAAATGGCTTTTTGGTCTATTTGTAAAATTGATATCGTTAACGGTAACTACGATATCGTTAACGATAACGGCGATATCGTTAACGATAATAGTAATATCGCTAACGATATCTAATAAAGCAACGGGTTTTTTCTTGGTTTTGGCTTTTTAAAGGGAAAAATGCCCAAAGAAACAAGGCAGATTATTTCCGAACGATTTCAGGACCCTGCAAAAATGTGAAAAGCTAACAAGGGAAAAATTAAAGCTTCATCATCGAACTCGCGAGTCAGGAGTAAAAATCCCTTGCTCACAAGAGGGCCAACCGAATTGCATCTTCATATAAGTGTTATATGCTCTCTCGATTTCCTTCTATCAAGTATTATATAAAGTATAAAGGACAAAGGGAGCACACTTTGAAATAAATTGATCTCAAGGCATTTTTAGGTAACCTAGGATGCTAAACACTCTTAGTGGTTGCATTTTAGGCTCCATACCACTCTCCCCTCTTTTAGTGGTTGCATTTTATGCTCCATACCACTTTCTCTCATTTTTTTCTTTTAAGCATATGTTTTTGAAGTACAGATTTGTAATTTCCACCCATTTTTTGTGCTATGCTACATTTTTTTTCACTCATTGAATTGTTGCAGTTTTTGCTTCGTACCATTCCTCATCTTTTGCATAACTCATTGGTTATCCTTTCTTTCTTTTGATTTTTCTCTCTTAATACCCTCATCCTTTATTGATCACTTTCAAAGTATTATGTCTATAGTTTCCCTACACTGTAGACATGCTCAATACTTATAGAACTTATTCTAAAATAGCATGTAAAACTCATAGTAAGAACACTTCTAAATATTACTCCACTTAAAACTTTTCGATAGCATTAAACTAAAACTGTATAACTTATACTAATTCATGTTGCATTGAAATATATATCAAAATTTACTTGTCATGTTGCTATTACATGTTACTCACCACTCATCCTTGCAAATGCTAAATGTTGTGCCATTATACTAAAGCACTCACACTCTCAACGTGCACTCATCCACGAAACAAAAATTTTATTCGAAATATGTACCAACATCGAACTTGTAATACCTAACACTTACAATAACCTTGGAACATATGTTAGTATAGTATAGGTATGGATAAGGTATAAATAACACAAAATCAAGAAAATTTTTCATTCTTCAATTTTTTTAATTTTATTTGATTTTTTTTTTGGATTTTTTGGATTTTATACAAATAAGTGCCCCCCAACACTATAGAACATAATGTCCTCATTGTGAGAGACTTAACATGAAACGAAACTAAACACACATAAACAAACGAAAACAAACAAACAAACTGTACAAATCCTAAACCTAAATGAAAAGCAGATAATCATTCAAAGGGATCGATTCGGTTAACTGGTCAATCTTATAATAAGATTCCCGTAAATCTCGCTCAACGTCAAACATCATTGTATGAATTTCGTCGATTTTCTTATGAATCAAGACTTACGCTTCCATAAGGTCGTTCAACTTTCCCCTGAGGTTTGTTGCTTTACGCTCTTCTTCCCTTGCCTTTTCCCTTTCTCTTCTTATATCGGCCTCCACTCTCTCCTCCCATGATTTCCAATCATGAGTGATCCTATCTTCTCCAATGCACTTTTCCAGAAATCCATACTTGAAGAATACATCCTTGGTCAATTCCGAAATCTCATCTTCATCAGTAAAGACCTTAGTGGAATAAGGCATTCATCCAATTTGTCCCAACAGATTCGCCATCATACGACACCCATATTCTGTTAGTTCAGGTTCTTGGGCGGTAGACATGAGTGTCTCCATCATTATTCCCAAAACATCAACAGGTGTGCCATTCCAAATCGCTTCCATTACAAACAATTCTTCAAGAATTACAATATCTAAAGTTGACTTACCAAACAATGCACCACTTAAGTAAAAGTGCAAGGCGAGTAAAAAAGGATCATGAATCCACCGGTTATAGGAAGATAATTGTTTGAACTCAGTTTGGCCAATCAAACGGTTCCATGTTGGTAAAGGATTCCATCCAGGAGGCATCTTGTTGTAGCAGTCCATTGGAAATCCCATATACTTGTTAAGCGCCTTCCTTGTCAACTTGTACTCCTTTCTTTGATGACGATATACCAGGCAGTCCTTTTTGTCATTCTTCCATCCAACGTTACTAACATCTCCATACAGTTCTCAACACTATTTCCCAGGCACATGTTCGAATAAATGATGAAATTTAGAATTCCGAGATAGTGCATCACTCTATCATATACCCCAAGACTAATGAAATTGTTCCTATTAATAGTGTAGGAACTCTTGAATTTAGCATTCTTGATCATCTCCTAGTGATCTCCTTCATCATGAGAGTAGATTGGAAATGGTGCCTCCTACAATTCTTGAAGTTTTAAGGGGGGAACCAGATTGGATTTCCTTGTTAGAACCATATTTAATTGAAATAATTTTAAAAGAACGGAATGGTTTCAAATTTGGAAATAAAATGTCGATTGAAAAGATAAGAAATTTAGATTTTTAGAAGTGAAAAGTGATGTTCATTTGCACATAAATTTATAGAGTTTGGAAGAATAACCATCGAATTACTGCTAAACTGCTGCAGTTTTCCCACAAGTCACAATCGTGACTTACAAGAATTGAGAAAGAGAAAGTTTTGTCTAGGGATTCACGAGCGCGATATGGATTCGTGAACGTGAATAGGAAAAATTGAAGAAAATCTTCTATTTTTCGAGAATTCAGATGTAATAATATGACTTATCACCTCCAAGATGATTATTTCAAATTCTTATTCACATCCATGTTAGGATAGATAAATTATACAATTCTGGAAAGAAATAAATAGATATAGTTAGAAAATGTATCGCACTCTTCTAGTATTTGATCTCTAGAATGCACTTGCCTTCCCCACCAACGGCCCTAAAAACTTGTTCGCCACTTTTCTACTAATAATATAAAAGTTCTAAATATGAACAGGTGTTGTCAATACCGCTTATCAAATAGAAAAATGATGATAACTGCAAGTATACAGTTACAATGTAGTTTTAAAAGATATCGATTCCACAGGGAAGGAATTCGATTCTAATGATCAACTAGAGTTACAGAATAAAAGAAAATAAAATAAGTTGAAGATGTTGAATGGTAGACAGGTGAATGGATAGATGCATAAACAGATTAGAGAAGATGAAAAGCATATCGATATTCTCTAAGAACAAGTATTGTGGAGTAAAATATGCAAAATAATCAAGAATGTTTTATGCACTAGATAACTTCAACAAACTCGGTTCTAGACGCCCAATATCCTATAATTCACCACAGAGCAACGCATTAAATGACTTTTCTAAATCTAGGGTAAACGAATTATGACACATATAAAAACGTGGATAATAATAATAATATGCTTAATACTGGTCGCTCTCACATAGCCATATTTAGCAAGTTACCACTTCAAAAATGTTAGCTCACTAAATAGTGTTAAAATCATAGATTCAGTGATTATACACAATCTTGTTAACCCCGAAACTACTCTTAAAGTCAACTTGAAAGCATATAACTTCATTAATATAAGTGACGCAAGATGAAATACTTGTTATAACACATAGACATATCATAAACTTCGAATTAGAAAGTATAAGTGGAAAACAAAGTAAAGTTGTAAGGTATGCAAGTGAAAGCTAAAGTTGATCAAACTGTATCCACTCTTTAATGGGAGTCATCAATTCCTTCAATTTATGCATCTACTTTGAATTCGGTCTCGACTCGTACAGATTTTCCGCTAGAATGTTATTCTTTGTGAATATCGAACAAATGAATATTGAAGAACAGAAACTTTTATTGATAAGTGCTTTGCAATTACACTCATACAACAATTGGTCGAATTTGTGGAGAAATCTAGTGATTGATACAAGAATCGAATCACTTATACATTTTTCTCTTTAATACTTTGAACTTAGCGAAATCTAAATAGCTTTCACTCTCTGTCTATCATATGCTGCTCTTACCATTTCTCATGCCTCCCATGCACGAAATGGTTGATTTGAACCTTTATTTATAGAGTGGGAAAGGTTGCATTTATCCAAACGAATAGTCATGTCCATTGGTGAAGGGTTGCATCATCTTCATGTGATTGGATGCAAGATTTAATCCTTATCTTCAATGGATAGGCACCTTTTCATGGTTACATTATCTCCTAAAGGTGTCTCTTCGTTTGAAGGTTGATGGCGGTTTATCATTCTTATACGGCGGTTGGAAGTTGAGAAGAGTTTATCAAATCCGTTACGATTCACGAGCATGACATGCATATCGCAATCGTAAATAAAAGTTGGTAAGTGACTGTTTGTAAAGAATGATAAGTCACGATTGCAATAGGTAGTCACGAGCATGATTTGGCCAATCGCAAGTAGGAATCACGATCGTGACATGGTTTTGACTTATGCATTTCTTCATGATTCTTCTTTGCAACTTTACCGATCTTTGACAACTCCAATCCTAAGCCAATTCCTTGCATTCCACTCATTTTTTTGCACATTTTTCACTCTTTTTGCATCCATCTTTAATCATTTCACTCCCAAGATTCACCTAGTTTCTGCACTTGTATAAAAAAAACAACTACATACCACGTGAAATCTTTTATATGAAGTATAAAATGACTATATACCACATCGTTTTATGAGTAAAAATATCAAGATAATAAGTGTAATTATACACTTATCAGTTAAAAAGAATAATTTCTCCATCAACCAAACTTTAAAGAGAACCTTACTATAGCCAAGCATTTCTGAGCGATTAGAATGAATAGAATCAAGGTATATTAGTATCTCTGCAAGAATCAGACCAATTAGAGAAACTTTCTTAGACAGTTGAGGTAAAATGGAGATAAGTCGAAAGTTACAAATCCCTGTATCGACCTCGTAAAGGTAACATCCAAATAATAACAACTTCATCAATAGGAGCCAACACATGTCTGAAGATGATGCAAAAGTACATATTTGCAAGGCTACGTCCAGTCGAACCCCTGACAAGTTAGGAGAAGTGGATAATATTCTTCTCTCTTGTTGTGGTCTCAACCCAAGCTGGTGAAAAGTGGTGTTTAGGACCTACATCTGTTTTTGAAACTGCCACCGTAGTCTTTCTTTTGCACGCAATGTTCAGGATAGCACTGAATTCCTCAAAGGTAGGACACAACTCTTGACATCCGAAATGGAAAAACATTTTCCATTGGATCCCAAAAAATCATGGCAGCTTGCAAAGTGGAAGAGCTTATGTTAACAAGAAAATAAGTCTTCATGTTCTCTAGTCTGCTAGGCTTCAGTTTTTCCCAATCCCTCATAGGAAAAGCATCAAGATAATCATGGAAGCGAGATTTAACAACATCCATTGTAATCAAATGAATTACCTGGAACTTTTTGAAGAAGAAAATAAATAAATAAAATGATATAAAAAAGTGAGGAACAATATAAACACGTTGAGATATTTTGAGCAAGGAACAAAATGACATGTCAAGATCAAACAATGGTGTGAGCACGGGATTTTGATCCCCACTCGCGAGTTCGATGATGAAGCTATAATATATTTTCCTTTGCTAGTCTTCTACTTTGACAGGGTCTCGGAGGTCCTCGGGAGAAGCGTTCCTCGTTTCTTTACAAACCTTAAACATTTTTCTTTATTATCGGTATTACCACATTGGCACCGATATTGCCACCCCATCAGTAACCAAATCTAAATTGAACCAAGTTAGATAAAAATTACGACTGTTGATGTAATTAATATCGGTACCAGTGCCATAACATCGGTGCTGATGATTAATATCAGTACCGATGTGGTGACATCGGTACCAATGTTACCTAAAAGTGACATCGGTACCGATGTCAAATACATCGGTACCGATGTCACCAAATTTACAATGACATCGGGACCGATATCACTATATCGGTACCGATATCGCAATGACAGTATCAGCAGAATGATTGCAAAATTCCTTAAATCACGGGATAAATTTTAACTAATTAATTACCAATCATATCATACATTATTGTGACTGAAATTAGTCCTCAATAAGTGAGGATGGAAGGGACATTAGTCATTAATGGTGAGAAATTGTCAAAAAGCCTAAGGGTAGGCTTTTTGACTTGGATTGAAGGAGGCTCTCTATCAAGGAAAGAGGCTGCCATTTTCAAGAGGGGGGAGCACGAAATTGAGAGCAAAAAGAGTGGAAGAAACTCATATCACAAGAGGAAGTAAAAAAGAGAGAGAATTCATGGTGTTCTTGAGTGTTCTTGAGCAAAAATACAACTTTTCACCTCCAAAACATAGAATTTCGGGATTGTTAACTTGAATCCTTGAGCTTTAAACTTGAATGGAAAGTCTACAACATTCTTATCTCTCACTTGAAGGTTACTACACCTTCTAAAATGTCTAATTTTTTAAGGAAAGGATCCTTTCCAACGATTTTCGATAAATCATCAACCGACAACCAAAACCAACCAAAAGAAACGAGGAGGACTTCCCGGAGGACTTCATGGACCTTGAATAACGTGGATTCATGACTACGGGTTAAGCCTCTGAGTTCCTAGAGTTTGTGCTCATGTTTATTTTCTTTTTCTTAAGTTTCATTTTCTTTTCGGTTTTTTCCGTTTTTGCACACCGATCTGTTTTCTGGATATTACAGTATTATTTCAGATCTTTTTGAATATTTTGTTTATATGAAAATATTCCACACATCTTGAGCTTTCTGGAATGATAAAGATCATCAAAATCGGTTAAGTATATCAAAAGTTATGATGGTTTGAAGTTTGTTATTTCGGTTTATGCGCACTAATCGGTTTTCAAGGAATTTCAGTATGATTTCAAATCCTTTTTATTATTTTATTTACATAAACATATTCTACACATCCTGAGTTTTTCAGAATGATAAAGATCATCAAAATCCGTTACGTATAGAGAAAGTTATGATCGTTTGAAATTTTGGATTTCTGTTGCACCGTTTCTGCTGTTTTCTGTATTTCTGCTGTAGGTCGACATCGGTACCGACCTTACAACATCGGTACCAACCTTATCCAAAAAATCAACATCGGTACAAATGTTACAACATAGGTACCGATGTTACAACATCGGTACCGACCTGGTCTTTGGCAGAATTCATTTTCGCATCGTTTCGCTCCGTTTCGAGTCGTTTAAAGCGCGGAACAACCCGCTGAGACCCTTCTGAACCTGGGAACACATCATGGGGGTAAAAAATCTCAAAATTGTAATTATTTAGAATATATATCTGATTTATTAATGTATTAATATGTTAATTAAAATTCAGAGTAGCAACAGAAGCAATTCGAGCCATCCATATTGATATCACCCTTCACAGGGAAGTCGATAACAATATGAATGACATAGTTACCGTTGTTAACTTGAATGACTATATTATGCATGTTTGACCTAGATTTATCTTTCCAAATGTTGTTTTAAGTCACCCCCACGAAGGGAATAAAATGTATTCCCGGATAACCGGCCACACCACTTTGCCATGCGGTCATTTTCACTAATAAAATCAACCAACATATGTGTAAATAAAAATGAACCATTTTTATTTAAAATAACAACTTTAAATCTTCGATGTTTTAATTAGGCCACACGGGCCTCACTAAAATAAAATCGAACATACATGATATATCTCATGCTAACCCTTTGTGGATGCAGGTTAGATGTATTCCTAGGGTTTACTTTCCTTCGGGTATTGCAAATATTTGTACAAGAATTGTAATTAATAGATTAGGTGGGCGGTTGCATCTCCCGAGTTTTGTAATTTATTAATTTATTTTTCCGCATTTACTTAATGCTTGATGTATGGATTTATTGCTTTCCGCATGCGCGTTAAATCATGCATTAGATGTCAAAACGACTTAAGTTCGAATACGCATAACTAAGAGAACACGGTTTTCTGTAGATTTCATATAATGTGATCCAATGAGAAATAAACAACTTATCCCGAACCCGAATCTCCGTGTCTTGTTGGGCCGTCCCCCGGACGTTAAGCCTCACAGGATTCTAATTCTTGGAAAGAGCTAATCCAGGTGACGACTCCACACCAAGAGACGGCGGATTCGGGTTCGAACCGATATAATAAATATTTTTCGCCCATCTCTTCCAAACCTTTTTTTTCGGGCCCCCGGCCTGGCACAAACCATTTTTCCAAACACCCCGGTGGACCGCGCCTCTCATTCCCGCGCGCTCTCTGCCCATCGCTCCGTGTCGTCCGCTCACAAATGGAGAGTGAATTTATTTATTTTTTAATGTTATATTGTGAACATACAAAAGAAACAAACAAGTATAAAAACATGTGATTGAACAATTAACAAGGAAAACATTATTTTGTGAGACAACATATGACATATAACATGAAATGAAATAAAAGAAAGTATAAAATATAAACGTGCGAACATATATAAGATACATTAAAAAAAAGTAAATAAATAACAAAGAAATTATGACATATAACATGTGAATATATGACATATGGACATACATAACATGCATTAAAAAAAATAAAACATATATTAAAGAAAGTAATATTTTTATAGCCTATGACATATAACATGTGAACATACATGGCATGCATTAAAAAGCCAAATAAGAAAGAAAGTTTTTTTCTATCATTTTAACATATAACATGAAATAACAGGGAAACTAAAAAAAATTAAGGTGATTAAAGATCAATTACGGATTTTGGGGATTTGTCAAAAAAAATTAAAAAAGAAGGTAACTAAAGCTCCTATGGTAGAACTAAGACAAACTAGTATTCTCAAAATTGATCAAATAAAGAGTAAGGTACCAAATGTTTTTAAGGAAGACCTAAGGCATATAATACTTGTTGGTTCAACCTAAAAGAAGGATTAAAGTACCAAAGAATCTTAAGGTAGAGCTATGGCATATTAATATTCTCAAGATTTTCATTAGTGGTCATTTGGAGTTAGGGTGTCCTAGTTTTAGGTTTACTATACTAGAAAAAAAAAAGATAGTGATGCGTATAAAATCAAACGAATGGTATGGCTACACGAAAATGTGGTTAGAAATCACACATATGATGTATGCAAAATATAAAGCTACATAAATAACAAATAGGTCAGCATGCGCATATAGTATGCTCTTCCTTCCACCCTTACCGTCACGTGGTCAAAACAAGGCTTTTTTTCAAGGTGTTGGATCTTCTTATTATCAACGGGGAATAACAAGGGCGACTCTCAAAGGGAAGTATCTATGGCTTCTATATGTGGGCTTGGTCGAAACAGGATCGTGCACGGTTCCAATAGTTTGATATACTCAAGCTCCCAAATGCTTTCAAATTTGGGCAACTATATTGTACTTCTATGAGTAATATTCTCAAATTTCATGCCCCTAATGCTTGCGAACTAGGCGACACTTCATCAAGAATATCGTGGTTGATAAAGTCTTAAAAAATGCGCATGAATGCGAGCATGAAAAAAAAATTCTTATGTTTAGAAAACTCTTATTAGCATAATATGTTTGAAATTAAAATTTTAAACTAAGTAGCTTTCAATGCTTTGTCTATAAGCTGATTGAAATCTGACTTTGAGATTGATTAAACAAGAACACCAAGTAATGAATCCCCTGGAAAGGCTTCAATAATAGTCCTTGTACAAATGCTCAAAAGAAAATTTTGTATTCCCAAAACTATCAATAAAAATCATTTAACTCCTCCCTGCCTTTTGAAAATAATTAAAAGAATACTTTTATATTTGAAGAAAAACTGTTCCCCTTAATGAACAGCTCAAACTCACACTTTATCATTGCCAGATAAAAACTGTCCCCCAGCACTTTATAATTGAAAAATGAAACGTCCTCCACTCCCTGCCAAAATAATCGTATCCTACCTAAAATGAACCTCAACTCCCCTTTCCCACGTTTCAATCCTTAATAAATTCTTTTATTTTTCTTTTTTTATTAAAAAATAAAAACAAAACGGAAAAAGGGCCGCAATCTTCAAATCAAATTTTACCGTTTCTAACCCAATTGTGTCACCCCTCTTTTTTTATTATTTTTGAATTAATTTAAAATGATATTATAAATGTTATATTATATATATATTATATTATATAAAAATCACGTATATAATAATAATACACATAACAATATTATATCACATTCTATATAATATTAATAAAATAATAGAGAGCTACAATGGTCTAGCTAATTGGTAGTTTCGAGATTATTTAGTTGTCTTTCATATCTTAAAGTCGGGATTCTGAAATAAATTATATGATACAAAAAATTGTTTATTTGTCATCATCAAGTCGGGGCAGCCCATGCTCACAACGGGTCCAATGGCAACCCCGTCCCATGTTTTCGACCTAGATTTACATTTTTACTTGTATAATATGAAGTTGTGTTAGGAAATCCAGATGAAGGAAACTTGAGTTCCCGAATAACTGACCCGACAATACATACATGTGGCAGTTTCACTAAATATAATGAGCAACATATTTGTATATTGAAATGAATAACTTTCCACAAGGCAAGAACTTGAAACTTTTTGTTATTTTAAACTTTACCATACGGGTCTCCTAAACACCAAATCAAACATATTTGTGAATACTTATGTTGTGTAATGGATGCATGTAGATTAGGTTAAATGTTTGTTAAGATTTAATTTTCTTCTGGTATCGCATTTAATTTAAAATCAATTGAACCATTTGTTAGATATCGATGTATTTTAGGCGATTGTATCCCTTAGATCTTGATGTATCTAGACGATTTGTATCCACCTTCCCAATATGGAATTAATGCCTCGTAGGTTAGGTGTATTTACTTTCCTACGTGTTTACTTTTTGTATTTTACTTTATTTACCGCTTTCCGTATGAGTGTTAAAATAATCGTATAAGCCAAAATATCTAGATGGATTTGAATATTATAAACGTGGTTTCAAACTATGTAATTTAACTCAAATGACAACAAAATAGGTAACTCATCCAAATCTGAATCTTTGTACAAAGGTATGGACTAGGCAAACGGATCTAGGTTGTACCAAATTTTCTCGGAAGAGTTGATCCAGGTGGCAACTTTATAACATAGGCTAGAGATTTAGGTCTCGAGCCTTTTTAACTATCACATTCACCACACAAAATCTTTCAAAAATCCCCACGCCCCATCTCACGGCTACCGCGCGGCTTGAATGACATCCGCTCACAACTAATGTCTGAATAATAGCTATCTTATTTCTAGGTTGAACAATGAATCCAAACATACAACTTCGCCCGATTCTTGACAATAAGTTGACGGTGATCAATTTTGACGACTTGTTTAAAGCTCTTAGAAAGGAGCTTGAGAAGAGCAATCTGGATTATGTTTGGATAATCCTAAACCAGTCAATCTTGATGCTGAGGCTTCTATTCGATAAAGAGGCATATCTTAAGCATAAGAATGAAGCTTTTGTAGTGTCACTCATGATGCTCGAAACCATGACCTTGAAGCTTAAGAAGCAACATGATGGTATGGACCTAAAATATATGCTAATTCATCTCATAGGAATTCATGAGAGCAAGAAAATTGAATGGAATGAAATACTGAAATTCTTCAATACCTTTGGGAGACATGATGGGATCCTAGACATTGAGCATTGCAAATAATATTTTGGGTAATCGAAGAGGATGACTCGGATAGGAATTGAAAGCAATTTCAAGCTTGACATATAGACTATGATTGATAGTTTATCTGATAAACATTCACCCTTTGTGAAAGATTATCTCATGTCAAGGAAGACTAGTAAAACATATGAGTTTATTAAAAGACTTAGAAGTTTTGAAGATGGTCCGATGGCTAAAAGAATAAGTACCTTGGCAAGGAAGACTTACGTCAAATGTAAAGGTTTAAAACCTATGAATGGAAAAGTAAAAAATATGATCATTGAAAAGGAGAAATCCAAAGGGCTATGTTTCATATGCAGAAGGACCGGACATTGGAAACGTGATTGCAAAATTGAGATTTCTAAACAAGTGAAGAAGAAGCCAAGTAAGGCATCTACTTTAGGTAAGATCATAATAGAGAATTTCTCTACAATTCCTTATGAGTCTACATGGGTATTGGATACTAGTTGTGGTACTCATATCTATACTTCTGTGTAGGGGATGCGGAACAATAGGAGGCTTGGAAAGAGGGAAATGGACCTAAGAGTTGGAAATGGAGCACGGGTTACTACAACAGCTATAGGGAAATATAACCTTCATTTTCATAGTTGTGAACATGGGATTTTGTACCAGCTTGCGCGTTCAATGATGACGGCTTTTAGGGATTTTTATCCATGGATCACACAGTTTTTGACCATCCGATGATCTTCAAATGGGAGTTCTCCTTGTTAAAAATAATGTTTGGGACCCTAAAAAAATATTTAGGACCATAGAAAATATTTAAAAGGCTCAACGTGAAAATTTAAAAGCTTATAATTTTTTTAAGTGTCCAAAATAATTTAATTGGATTATTTGGAAGTATAGGTATATATCAACTTTTGTGTGTGTGTGTGTGTATATATATAATATAATATTTTCAACTAAAAAAATATTAGCGTGGACCAAAGAAATACCAAATGGGATTTCTTTGGCCACCCTCGCTGGAGAGTTCAGCGAGGGTCGCTGATCTCGCCAGCGACCTTGCTGGAAATTTGAGCGAGGGGCTGGAATTTCTAGCAGCTCGTTGGAAATTCCAGCACCTCGCTGGAATTTCCAGCGAGCTAGGCTTATGCCTGTCCCGAATTTCTATAAATTCGGGACTTTTTTCGATTGAAAGGGGCTCAAAATTTCAAAGAAAAATATGATATTTAGAGGAAAAAACTATAACATATTTTCTTTCAAATTTGCTTAGATAATTCGGATCCAAAACACGTTTGGATTCCAAAACTCTTCATCTTCAAATCAAATTTCATTCATCTATTTCTTTTTAAATCCTCAGATATTCTCGGGTCTAAAACAAATTTAGAACCCGAGTCTGATTATCTTTTGGATAAATAAACACTTATTTTCCATTCAAACCAAAATTAAATCAAAATGAACGATGAACGCTCCCAGGGATCATACGGATACGTCGAAGTGGATTCACGCCAAAAGGGTAAGCCTCTGAGTTCCTAGGACTGTGGTATCTGTGCTCATCGTCTGCTTCATCTTTTTCTAATCTTATTTGTGGACCTAGAATTTTATTATTATTGTAAATGTTGTAATTATCTTCTTTTCATCTGTAATTTCTTTATTAATGGAAATTTATGTTAGAATACCTCCATGAAGGGAATACAAATTATTCTTGGATAACAGGTCTCACATTTTGCCATGGGATCATTTTCACTAATTGACCAACATATGTGTAAAATAAAAATGAACAATTTTTATTTAAAATAATAACTTTAAACCGTCAATGTTTTAATTAGGCCACACGGGCCTTCTCAAAACCAAATCGAACATATGTGTCATATCTCATGTTAACCTTTGTGGATGCAGGTTAGATGTATGCCTAGGATTTTATTTTCTTTCAGGTATCGCATTTTAATTATTTTTTTTGGGAAATGTAGTTAATAGATTAGCGGGCGGTTGCATCCCCCAAGGTTATGTAATATTTAATCTTTACTTTCCCACATTTATTTATCGCTTTATGTATGGTTTTATTATTTTCCATATGCGCGTTAAATCATGCACAATAACTCGAAAACGACCTAAGTACGAATATGCACAGTTAAGAAATATAGTTTTCTATTGATGTAATATAGTGTGATCACATAAGAAATAAGCAACTTATACCAGACCCGAATCTCTGTGTCTTTGTAGGCCGTCCCTTGGACATTAAGCCTCATAGGACTCTAATTCCTAGAAAGAGCTAATCTAGGTGCGACTCCACACAAAGAGACGGCGAATTCGGGTTTGATAGATCTAAAATGTTTTCATTCTCTCTATCAACCTTTTTCGGGCCCCCAGCCCGAATTTATTTTTAAAACACCCCGGTGGACCACGTCTATCATCTTCGCGGGCTCTCGGCCCATCGCTCTATGTCGTCCGCTCACAGTGGCGACTTTGCTGGGGATTTTTCTAAAAACGTGTTTTTTCAAAAGTCTTAGATTTTGGATAAGTGCCGAAAATTATTGATCACATTATTCAATTTTCTCTTAATTATGACATATTCATAATTTCACATTGCAATAGAGGGGTTAGCCCATACGTCTAAGGTACCCTATTACTGCGAAGCTTTCTCTTGTACTAATCTGCCTCCCTGAGAAAAGATAGTACTTGAGCGAGTGGAGCACTTGTTGCCATATCGCATGTACCTCCCTCTTTAGAGGCTTGGAGTGTATTTTAGTGCAACAAGAACCTTCTACATCAACAACCCATTTACAAACCTCATGTAAATAAACCATAGGCATTTTCCCTAGGGTGTTACCCAACAAACCACCATTCATTATATTTTTTTCTTACAGGTGCGCTCCTTAGTATCTTCATGGTACTAAGATGAACCAAACTTAGGATAGAGACGAGCCAAAAACCCTATACGCGGGAGTTATATGGTTAAAAGTTTGGACGTTGCGTGCTATTGTACAAATTTCATGCTATCCACGAATCTTTGTGCAGACACTTGAATGCACACACTTATAATGATGTAACATAGCATCTTCTCATCATCATGATGTTAAATCGGTGTCACATATATTTAGGATTAGTTGACACTTTAGATCGTGTCACCCTAGGTTAACATAAAACCACTTAGGAACATCACGTACCCCTTTCGACGAGATGTCCACTTGACATCCGGCAAACATACCTTTCTTTTATTATGTGATGTCCACTTGACATCTGACACCTAGCCCGCAAGGGGTAATATCATTTCCACCACATTACTCATGAGATGTCTATTCGATATTTAACTCATAGCCCACACGGGATAATAATATATCCCACATGTTACCTATGAGATATCCACTCAACATCCAACTCACAGCCCTTCAGAGGCAATTATACACACCAAAAGCCCAAACAGGGAAAATAAAACCATTTCCCACATTAAAGGATATCCTAGTTAATAACCTAACCAAAACCCACATGGGGTGAACTTACTTCAAAAGTCTTACCTTACCAAATCTTCAAGGGTATACACTTCATACCCAAATCATTCCCCCATACGAGGTAATAATTCACGTATCACCACATACCCTCAAATAGTGATGACCACACAAGCATCTGAAACTCCGCCCTAATTGGGCAAAATAACAAAATTATTCATTAGATAGCTATATACGGTAGTTGTTTTTGTTTCATTAGGGTATGTCACACTACTTACCCGAAATCAACTTGACCTCCTCAATCCATGAGACCTAGTCATAGTATGAAGTCTCAAACTATTAACCTATTACCACACGGTAACTTGGTCACCTCACTTACACCACTCACGTTATACGCACATTGTACAAATCCCTAATCCAACCCCAGTGTTGGGTTTTCATCTGTTCTTATCTTTACCTAACGACTAACCTGTTTGTTTAAAATAGATTAACATAAATGTTATTTCACATCATAGCATGCTAACCCCTTTATGAATGCATCTATAACATTACAAATTTCATGCTTTTCCCGCATCATGAATCATATCACGGATCTTACATACACAGTCTGATCTTCTGCTTGTGTATCTTAGCTTGGAAAAGGCTTGCTCATCACTTGGTTTGTAATTCTCTGATCATGGCCAATCTAGAGGGGGTTCCATGCACTGACTCAAGTGAGGACCCAGGTTCCGATTCAAATTCACCTCAACGTGCATCTTTCCACCAGAAGAAGGTGCAGGGGAGGATCACCCTGTCCGTACAGGACAAAACTCGCAGCAGACTGTTCGCCACTTTTCTACTGATAAGTTTAATCAATTATGGTTCCAAAATCTTGTGAACTGATGGCTATCAAATGTTCTAAAAACTTGTTCGAAAGTTTTTGACTAAACTCATTCTGAAAGAATTATCCCTCATAATGGTGCCAAAAACTTATTCACAAATAAAAAGTAGGTGTTGTCAATACCTCTTACCACATAGAAAAATGATGATAACTACAAGTATACAGTTGCGATGTAGTTTCAAAAGATATCGAACCCACAGGGAAGGAACATGGTATAAAGATATGATAGGGAAGATAAAATAAAGAAATAAAATAAGTTTGTTATTTTTGGGTTGGAGGATTAGAACGAAAAGTTGAGTAAATATAGATGTGAAAGATTAGAGACTCTAAACATAGAGATTTTTCACTACAAACAAGTTTAGCAGAGAAAACATGCAAGTTTAACGAAGATGTTTTGACTCTCTAGATTATCTAACAAATTCGATTCTAGACACTCAAATGTTCAATGATTCGCCACAGATCTACACATGAAATAACTTTTCTAAGTCTAGCGCAAACGAAATAAGACAATTATGAAAACCTGGACTACATCAATACTATGCTTAGTACGGGTCGCTCTCACATAGCCACATTTAGCAAGTTACCATTCCAAAAATGTTGGCTCACTGAACAGCGTTATATCACAGATCCAGTGATTATACATGATATCGTTAACCCGAAATTACTCTTAAAGTTAACTCCAACGCGTATAACTTGATTAGCATAAAAGACTTAGCACGAAATACACATTATGACACATAGACATATCATAAACTTCGAAATAGAAAGTATAAGTAGAAAGCAAAGCAAAGTTGTAAGGTATGCAAGTGAAAG
>CATIWQ010058193.1:0-10626 GCA_949673415.1 Euphorbia schlechtendalii | reverse complement strand
TATATAAGAGAGAGAATTTGACCCCATTTAGCCATAGACTCAATATTTGCCCTGTTTTAATCTTGGATAGTTGGGGTGTCAACTTAGCTATGATATCCGTCTCATGACAATTCTGTCATCAGCTTTTATGATAAAAAAAATATAATTTTCTTTTTCTTACGGTCTGTTTGGGATTGTTGTCAGATTTACTATCATGAAAAGTTTCACTTATAAACTTTTAATAATACAACATATTTTGGCATTGATAAAAGATTTTAATGCTCAATCCTAATTAATTAGGATCCGTTTGTTATTGATATCCAGTGCCTTTAGGACAACAACTTGAAAAAACATGAAAATTAAGTATTTCGAAAAAGCATACTAGGAAAGTAATCCCAAACTGACCCTTAATCTAAGTAAAATGAAGTTGATAGCACAAATTTTTTGTTTGTGTTATAGTAACATGACTATAATATTAAAAAAAATATGCGTACTCTAACTCAATATAAAACAATGCAAATCAATAATTGTACATTAATGTTAAATGTTTTAAATTTAAAATAATTTAGTGTGATGGAAATCGGAAGAGAAACAGTTTGAATCGTACCTTATCCGTATGCTTAAGATCGAAGAATGCCGTGCGAAATGGCAAATCGAATCTATCTCACGGTATGTCAGAGAATAGACATGTTTTCACAACTTCTACAATGTCAAAGATCGATAATGATCAATTTGCTATATTGTCATCGTGAGACAAAAAAACTCAGAAGAGAGAAATTGAAAAGAAATGAAAATAGAATGAAAATAAGTTCTTACAAAAAACTTAGAAGAGAGAAATTGAAAGAATTTAAAATAAATTATTCATTTCATTTGCACATCCATTTCATTTATATATGGAATGAAAATTAAGCCCTTAAGCTCTTAATTATTTCAATTAATTCCTTAAAGTTTTACAACTCTTCAATTTATTCCAAATAATTAAATTGGATCAGATCCTTTGACCCACTTACTAGCGGAGTAGGTATTTCAACATATCTCACTCGCACTTGACAAGTCACATTCCGTACAAGGTTATCAAATCTTTTGTATGCTCTGAACTCGTGTGACCAACATACTATCAAGAATACTTTGTCTTGAACCTATTAGGATCTACCAAGACTATCCAAGTGGTAATTAACTAAATAGATTAACATCTAGTATTCATAATACATCTTGCACCTGTTAGGGTCTGCTAAGACGATTCTCTATGGTACTCAACCATATAAATTAATATATAGTATATAATATAAAATTACTTTGATATATAGTGTGTATGCTGTAACCTAGACTAGGCAACATTCACCCACTTTCACATCTTTTAGGATCTCAAAAGCCTTAATCTGTTATCCACTATCTTATCACAAATATAAGATAAACATGTCAGCGATTTATCATAACTCTTATGAATGTTAATTGGTAAAATCTTCCTTTTAAGTTATCAGTTTCGTATAGAACTAGTTCGGTCCACTAGCTAATCTCTCCCAAATTGAATATAATCATAGTCTTTTTGTGATTGATTAAATATCCCTTTCTAATCCTTAATTCGCAAGATAACTTAATAATATTGAAGTTTAAGTCTAATAACACTATAATAGAATGAGTCTCACATTAGAGAAGTTGAGATCCTTGTACAGTGTACAAACTTCTCATCTCATGGTCATTAAGCACACATTATCTCGAGGATTGGCTCCTCTCTCACTTGATAATGTGCCATGGTGTTCTTTCCTTTCTACCCTTATAAAGGATCGCATGTCTTATCATATCAACCAACATCATATAAAGGTTTCAATTACAATGCAACCTAGCATTTAACCTTATTCAACTAAATGAACTGCCTTTAGCTATTCAAATAGAATAATGACTAATTGTTATGTGAACTACACAATTCTTACCCGATTACTTTTTAGATTTGGTATGCAATGTTCCATACAATGCAATTTTCTTGTTATTCAACAAGTCATATCATGATTTTGAATAGGACCCCAAACTACACATAGTAAGATCTGTTGGATTTTGAGCTATGGATTAAAGTTTTGAAGGTTTTGAGTTAAGAAGCACAAATGACTCAAAATTGCAAAGATGCCTCAGAAGATACAAAGTATCTCAGAAGTTCAGATAACTTCACCAGAAGTTCGAGACCACAGAAGACTATTGAAGACCAAGTTTGAGAAGAAGCCCCTCTAAGGATGTGAAAAGACTAACTTAGTCATTTGGCGTTAAAAGTCATGTGAGCTGACCTTGCATTAAATGTCACCACACGCTTTTGTACCTCAATCTGGATAAAGATAAAAGTTGTTACGAAATCAGGAACAAAGACATTCTTGCAAATCACACACTCAGTTAACCGTACAAATGTTGGACCCAAACACATCCTGATAGTTGTGGCGTGGATCAAAATCGAGCGTAACGGATTCTTAATGAAAAATTAGATGTGAGACAATGAGAAGATTTTCAACATTATTCTAAGATTAACGGAAACATTCTCTCCCTCTATAAAAGGATGTTATCCGCCATTGAAGAAGTTTGCTGAAACAATTGAAATCTTAAGAGTGAACTAAAGCTTCAAAAACTCACTACAATCTTCTTTGTAATCAAAATAGTAAACATCTCATTCTCATTTTTTCATAAACATGCTAACTGAAACAAAGTTCAGAAGCTCATTCTCTTTATTACCAAATTGTCTTGTAAAACACTATCTAAGGGTAAGTTAGTGTGAGGGAGCTTAGAAATCTTATGAGTAAGGAACTAAAGGAGATAAGAAGCTTAGAGCCTCAGATACAGTTGGAAGGAACTTCTGTATTTGTATAGCTCATTGAAGCAAAGGCTGTTGGAGGGTACTTCAGTCAAGGCTTTATAAAGGGTTTGCTCTACACCAGAAGAAGAGTACTTAGTGAATTAAATATTGGACAGCAGTTTCCAAGGACTGGATTAGGCACAGGCTGAACTAGGATAAAAATCTCTATTTGCATATTTCTATACTCTGCTTTCTTTTTTATATTAACTAACATCACATATGAAACACCAAAACTTTCTAAAGGGGACTCTGAGTAAAACACTTTTACTCAGAAGTGTCTTCAGAAACAAAGTTTAGTAATCTTCTGAAGTAAACAGTGAACTTGAAAAAGAGTCATTCACCCCCCCCTTTGACCTATTTTACACCCTACTAAGTCTAACAATTGGTATCCAAGCTTAACTCACTTAAAAGGATTTAACATATCTTGAGTAAACGATCATAATGGGTGAAAATAGCGTAAAGCATCTCCATGGTAATATGACTACATGGATAATCTAAAGGACTATTTGTATCTAGACCCCCTTTGTTCTTCGGACTGAATTATACATTCTGGAATAATAGAATGAAGAACTTCATACAGTTTCAGGACATGTATACCTGGCTTACTATAGCCAATGGACCTTACATCCCTACAGTCACCGTAGATGGAGTTGCTTCTCCAAAATCTGAAAGTGAATATAACGATGCTGATATGAAAAACTCAGAGCAATGCAGTAGCTATTAACTTCCTTCTTTGTGCATTAGATCATGTAGAATATAATAAAATCTCAGGATGTGAGAGCACTAAGAAATCTGGAAGAAACTCTAAGTGACCTATAAAGGAACAGACAAGGTCAAGGAATAAAAAATAACCAGAATCTACGATTCTATGAGTTATTCAAGATGGAGGAGAATGAATCAATATCCAGCATGAATGCCAAATTCACCAATATTATCAACGAAATCAAGAGACTAGGAAAAGACTTCTCAGAAGAGGAACAAGTGAAGAAAATCCTCAGAAGTTTAACTAAAAAATGGCAGGCCAAGAAGACTACAATAGAAGAGGCTCAAGACCTCATTACCTATAGGTGGGATGAGTTAATTGGATCTTTGATTACTCATGAAATATCAATGCATAACTTTCAAATAAAGACAAAGCTAAGGTTGAATGAAAGAAAGCTATCATCCTCAAGGTAGAAGTTGTAAATGATAGTTCCTCTGAAGATGATGAGGAAATGGTAATGCTTGCTAGAAAGTTTAGAAAATTCATGAAGAAGAATTCAAAGATGCCTCAAAGATATTAGAAGAAAGGAAGCTTTCTTCAGAAGCTAGACTTCTAGAAGGAATTTTTAAATAGCAACTTTAGAGGATCTGAAGAAAAGCTCAAAGGATAGAATAAAAAGACTATCACCTATTTTGAATGTCATCAAGAAAGACACATTAAGTCCAGATGTCCTAAGCTCAAAAAAGATAAGGGAAAGAAGGCCATGGTGGTGACCTGGAGTGACAACGACAATGAAAGATCCTCAGAATCATTCAGGAATGAAGAGGAAGTTGTGCAAATTTATTTCATGGCAGTTGATGACATGAGTCCAATAGTTGAATGGTGGCACAACAGCATAGAAAGAGTCTCATCTACAAATAAAGAATCATGTCAAAATGATGAGGTAAACTCTAAATTTAAAAGGCCAAATGCATAAGTACCCCCCTCAACTTGGCTCCAATAGCCGGATGCCACCTCGAACTTATAAAAGGTCCAGTTAACCCCCTCAACTTGGAAGAAATGAACCACTTTACCCCTTTGTGCTGATGTGGCGAATGATGTGGCAAGTTAGAAAAGTCAAGCAAGGGAGTAATATTAAAGAATAAAAAATATACTTTCTTTTATAATTTCAAAATCCATTTTCTTTTTCTCCCCTTTCTCCTCTTTGTCTTCTCTGAACAAACTATACTACCGGCGTTCTCATTGTCTTCGGCCTAATCTCCATGACTTCTCATCTTCTTCGTTTAAAGGGTCTCCATGACTTCTCATCTTCTTCGCTTAAAGGGTCTCGGCATCCTTTATGCTTTTCAACTCAACTGAACTCCGTTTTCTTGATTTATCGAACAATTTGTTAAACCAGAGAGACATTTAAGACAATAGGCCAGTTTCTTACTAGGTTTCAATCTATTCAAATTATCCGGTAATTCGTACTGGGTTTCAATCTATTCAAATTATCTGGCCAAATCCTTACGAAATTAGTACGTTTCGAGCTATTTAAATTAACAAACTTCTTTGGTCCGATTCCTACTGGGTTTTTCCTACAATTTCAATTTATGGCAAGACTTTGATTTCAATTTCATTAACTTTTCTTTTATTTTATAATGCCCTGCAATTTTATTTCGAAGTTAATTTGATTAATTCATGTTCTGATTTACAAAAATTGAAGAATTGAGAAACTAGGTAATTGAGGATGCTCTTGGGTTTAAGGTAATTGAGGAATTCAAATGCATAATTAGGATTTGTTGCTTGAATTTGGATATTACAGGGAAGAAGATGGTATATTTGCAAAAAAAGTAAAAAAGATTTTAATTAAATTTATCTAAGGAGTTTTTTTGAAACTTTTACAACTTATGTCACATGTCATTTTTTTAATTCAGTTGACTTTTCAAATCTTGCCACATGGTGACGTGTGTAGTGCACTCTCTTAAGTGAGAGTGGTATAGGTGTGATAAAGGGGTTAACTGGTTCTTTTTTGCCAAGTTGAGGGGGCTAACTGAACCTTTTGTAAGTTCAAGGTAGCAATCGGTTATTGAAGCCAAATTGAGGGGGGGGGGGTAGTGATGCATTTGGCCAATTTAAAATCCATGATGAAATTATGCAAGTAATTACACAGATTTATAAATTGGTGAAAAAGAACAAGAAACATATGAAGCTTCTGAAAGAAGATGTTGAATATTTCTGTATCCATGATAGAGTAAGAGATAATACTGCCAAAGTAATCTATAAGAGGTAAGGAGAGCTTTAAGAATAGATCGAGAAGCATAAGAAGGAATTAGTTCTGGTAGGAGTGAATGCGACCGACCTCACTAGAAGAGTGATGATGGTTGAAGAACATCTATCAAGAAAGATCACCTTGCCAAGCAAAGTAGATTCCCAGAAGAAGGAGGATCCTCAGAAGATGAACATTCCTCAGAAGCCAAATTCACAGCAGAAAGTATATCAGGGTCAAGCCTCTACCTCTAAGTAAAGAAGCTATAAGGAGTTTGGATACAAATATAACGTGAGCCATCATCAAAGAGAAGGCTACCAAAAGATGGCTCAAAGAAATCCTTATGTCACAAGAAGATTAATACCCCAGAGGCAGCCAATTTAGGAAACATTTAACCTCTGTCCACCCCTAAGGCTTAGTAGAATGAAGTAGCAAAATTTTTCTGTAACTTCCATGGAAAGAAAAACCACATAGCTGCTGTGTGTAGACATAAAAATGGCTATTATGGTACTTATGATTGGCATGATTTAATTTGCAATGCCCTCGAACCCAAGGGAAACTGGGTTCGAAGATTCTAACCATTTCCTTTTTGCATGTAAGTCTTAGGTCCATGGAAGGTCAACAAATCTAGTATGTAGACAGTGGATGCTCAAGACATATGACTGGGGATGAAATCTCATTCATCTCATTAGAATGGAAAATATATTGGAATGTAAGCTTTGTAAACAACAAGAAAGGAAAGATCATTGGAAAAGGAACCATTGAGTCTGAAATCAAGATAGAAGAAGTCTCCTTAGTAGATGGATTAAAGTTCAATCTTTTGAGTGTTGTACAATTATGTGATCAAGGAAGAAAAGTTATCTTTGACTCCAAAGGATGCTCCATCATGGACTGTAAGACTAATCAAATTCTTCTTTATGCACCTAGAGTCAATAATGTGTTTATAATAAATTTAAATTACAAATCAAAGAGAGATATCTGCTTCATTCTAAAGAAGAAGAATCATGGCTATGGCATAGAAGATTGGGACATGCAAACATGAATCTTCTGACCAAATTAGCCAAACAAAAACTTGTTGAGGGATTGCCAAGTTTAAACTTTGAAAAGGATCATTTATGTAATGATTGTCAATATGGAAAATGGTTCAAAAAGTGCTTAAAATTAAAATATGAATTTTCCACAAGAAGAGTCTTAGAACTTGTTCACATTGACCTTTTTGGCCCTGTTCAGCCAATGAGCATGGGTGGACATAGATATACCATGGTAATAGTGGATGACTATTCCAAGTATACATGGGTTGTCTAGGTCAGTAGCAAGGATTAAGCCTATGAAGTATTCTCCAAATTGTGTAATAGAATATAAGTTGAACAAAATGTTTTTCTCTATAAGATAAGAAGTGATCATGGTAGAAAATTCGAAAATAAGCTATTTGTTAGATTCTGTGATGCCAGAGGCATTGATCACAACTTTTCTGCTCCTCACACTTGATAAGTGTATAATTACACTTATTATCATGATATTTTCAATCATAAAAAGATATGGTTTTGATTCATTCTATACTTCATATAAAAGATTCCTCGTGGCATGTGGTTATTTTTTATGCGAGTGTAGAAACTAGGTGAATCTTGGGAGTGAAATGATCAAAGATGGAATTCTATGTAAAAAGAGTGAAAAAGTGCGAAAAGATGTGTGGAACACAAGGATTTGGCTTAGGATCAAAGCTGTAGAAGATCGGTAAAGTTACAAGAGGAATTTTGAAGAAAAACACAATTCATGGTCGTGACACCCATTCGCGGTTGCAACTTGTTATTCTTAAAAATAGAAAGTTGTCAACCATTAGTCACGATGACGATATGTAATTCACAATCGTCACTTGTGACAGTTATTGGTCAACTCTTCTCAACTACCAACCGCCGGATAAAAACAATCAACCGCCATCAACTACCAGACGAAAAGACAACTTTTTGAAGTCAACCAATCATGAAAAGGTGCCTTTCCATTATGGATGAGGATAAATCTTTGCATCCAATCATATTGAAGTGATGCAACCCTTGGCCAATGGACACGACTCTTCGTTTGGATAGACGCAACCTTTCACACTCTATAAATAGGATTCAACTCTAACCATTTTTGTGCGAGTGGGATGTGATGCATGGTGTGATATAGTTGAAAAAAATGTGTATGTGTGTATAGATAGAGAGTAAAAATATATAGATTTCGCTAAGTTCAAAGTTATAGCGAGGAAAATGTATAAGTGATTCAATACAAATTTCGATCACTAGATTTCTCCACTTATTCGAGCGATTGTTGTATGAGTGTAATTGCAAAGCACTTATCAATAAAAGTTTTCGTTCTTCAACATTCATTTGTTCTATATTCACAAAGAATATCACCCTAGCAGAGGTTTTGTACGAGTCGAGATAGAATTCAAAGTAGACGCAGGAATTGCTGGAATTGATGACTTCCATTAAAGAGTGGATATGGTTCGATCAACTTTAGCTTTCACTTGCATATCTTAAAACTTTACTTTGTTTTCTACTTATACTTTCTATGTCAAAGTTTATGATATGTCTATGTGTCATAATGAGTATTTCGTCTTGCGTCTCTTATATTAATTAAGTTATATGCTTTCGAGTTAACTTTAACAGTGATTTCGGGGTTAACAAGATTGTGTATAATCACTACATCTTTGATTATAACGCTGTTTAGTGAGCCAACATTTTTTGAGTGGTAACTTGCTAAATATGGCTATGTGAGAGTAACCCGTATAGTAATATTGTTATCCAGGTTCTTATAAGTGTCATAATTCATTAACCCTAGGTATAGAAATATCATTTCCTATGTTGCTCTACGGTGAATTATTGAATATTTGGGCATCTATAACTGAGTTTGTTGAAGTTATCTAGTGTATGAAATCTTCTTGATGATTTTGCATGTTTTTCTCTACTATACTTGTTCTAAGGAAATATCTATATAGTTTACATCTTCTCCAATCTGTTCATACATTTGTCTATTCATCAGTCAATCATCCAATCCATCCAAACCCTCCAATAACTTATTATCTTATTTCTTTTGTTCCGTAACTCTACTTGGTCTTAAGAACTGAATTCCTTCCTTGTGGGATCGATATCTTTTGAAACTACATTGAAACTATATACTTGCAGTTGTCACCATTTTTCTATTTGATAAGCAGTATTGACAAAACCTGTTCACATTTTGAACTTTTATCTTATCAGTAGAAAAGTGGGGAACAAGGTTTTTGACATCATCACTGAATATAACCCCATCCAAATTAGTATAGTCAAAACCTTGCGATCAAGTTTTTGGCGTTGTTGCCAGGGAAGGCAAGTGTGTTCCAGAGATCAAAACTACCAGAGAACGGACAATTATATTTAGTTGTCAATAGATTTATTTATTTTTGTTTTTATTTTTGTTTTTGGTTTTAAGTATTTTTATTAACATATTTTTCTTGCTTATTCATTGAGATTTCTTTCTAGCGTGTGCATGCCAAGTACGCATAGTTCATGAGAAAGTTTGGCACCTTTCGAATCAGAAATAGAACGATTTGGTTGGAAAAGAAAACGGAGAAATAAGAGACAAAGAAGAAGGATGGCTCAAGAAGACCCACCATAGAATGTGGATCAACCTCAACCAAGGGTCATGGATTATGTCATTCCGACCATCAATGGTAACAATCGGGGAATTGCTAGACCACCCATTAATGCAAATCAGTTTGAAATCAAGCCAGCTGTGAGCCAAGAGCGCGCGATTTCATAGGCGTGGTCCACCGGGGTGTTGTGTAAAAAGGTGAGCCGAGTCGGGGACTCGGGAAAAAAGGTTGAAAGAGAAAAAGGTGAAAAACGTTTTAGATCGGTTCGAACCTGAATCCACCATCTCTTAGTGTGGAGTCGCCACCTAGATCAGCTCTTTCCAGGAATTAGAGTCCTGTGAGTCTTAATGTCCAGGAGACGGCCCACCAAGACACAGAGAATCGGTCCGGGATAAGTTACTTATTTCTTATGTGATCACATTATATTACATCTACAGAAAACTGTATTCTCTTAGTTATGCATATTAACACTTAAGTCGTTTTTAGACTTTATATGCATGATTCACATATTGAAATATAATAAAACATCCACCAAGCAGAATAATATACCATCCACAAAGCGGTAAATAAATGTGGAAAGTAAATGCAGAAAATAAAAATTACAAGGCTTCCAAAAATCGGGTGATGCAACCGCCCGCTACCCTATTAATTACATTTTCCGTGAAATATGTGCAATACCGGAAGGAAAAATAAAATCCTAAACATACATCTAACATGCATCCACAAAGGTTAGCACATGGGATATCACGTATGCTCGATTTGATTTTAGTGAGGCCCCGTGTGGCCTAATTAAAACATCGAAGATTTTAAAGTTGTTAATTTAAATAAAAATAGTTCATTTTTATTTACACGTATGTTGGTCAATTTTATTAGTGAAAATGACTGCATGGCAAAAGGTGAGGTCTGTTATCCGGGAATATATTTTATTCCCTTCGTGGAGGTATTCTAACATAAAAAAAATAAAAATAAAGAAAGAAATAAAGATGAAGGAGAGATTACAACACAATTTACAGTAATAAGGAATAAAAATAGTTCCTAGGTCCAAAAATTAAATTAGAAAAAGATGAAAGCATGAAATTCGCAACTCTAGGAACTCAGAGGCTTACCCTTGTGGTATGAATCCACTTCGAAGTATCCGTTCGGCCTTTGGAAGTCCTCCTCGTCCTTTAATTTAGGTGAAATTGTTGATGTAAAAGTCCAAAAAATCTTCATTTAATTCTTGGAATTTTAGCGTAATTTAATTGGAAAATACA
>CATIWQ010058181.1:0-21831 GCA_949673415.1 Euphorbia schlechtendalii | reverse complement strand
ACTCATTTTGGTCTGTTGTTATGGAGTTAAATGCACATAAACTGCATAACAAAAATTCTTAGATGAGAAATAATGAGCTTATGAACAAATATAACAATATGAGAAAAATAATCATAATAGCCTTTTGGATTTAAACATATATTGCATATCCTTATACAAATGAAAAAAAATATTTGTTCGCATAATCATGGTCGTGCAATAAAATGCAGACGTTTAGTACATGGTTCTATCATACCATTTTGAACCTAAACATATTTTACATGATGTTCATATTTTGATCTCAATAGACATGCAAAGCCATACTTGTGAGTTGTGACCAATTATTTGAAGCATCAACTCTAGGTGCTTGTACTTCTTCGGGAAGTGACTACACTAAGAACTAAATGGTACAATCGTGGATGAATTAGTCCACATATATCACACAATATGCGTTTTGAAAAAGATTCATTTACAACCTTACAACTAGAAGGTATTATATGCGAACCAGCAACACAAAATTATTCATTATTTTGAAGAAATTTCAATCTTCAATGGATGCTCATGTACATTATCTATTATATTTCCCATCATTATCGAACTAGGATAACCTAGTTGATCGTGCCAAATTTTATAATTATCTCAATATATAAACTTCAAGTTTATAGTTAAACTTACTAGAAAATAAATGTACCATGAAGACATTCCTTAATTTCTTCACTCACATTTTAATAATATTTATTTTTGCGAATGTTTTATAACTCCATATGTGAGAAATTGGGGAATATAATACATTATTCATAATAATCATCCCATTGGTAGATTAACATTGGATCTTTTGAACCATTTAATACTTTGTTTGTGTCCTCAACGCATAATATTAGCTCTTCTGGAGTATTTAACACTTTTTTAATTTCTTTAGTACATTAATACTAGCTCTTCTAGAGCATTGAACAAATTTTTATCCCCTTGGTACGCTATTTCTGGCTCTTGTGTAGCATTTACAAAATATATATCGACTCTTCTAGATACTTCAACAATTTGTGTTACTCGATACAATGGTAACATTCATTTCAATCATTCTCAAATCATAATAATATTTGGCTATTTTCAATATATGAAATTGCTTCATTAATCTTGACGTCAATAAATATCGAAAATAATTCATTTCCTTTTATCAAAATATCAATTCGATTTTCCACTTCTGGTGGTTATCAAGCCTCAATTTGATATTCCACTTCTGGTGGTTATTAGGTCGCAATTTGATTTTCCACTTCTGGAGATTAGTAGGCCTCAATTTACCACTTCGGGGTGAAAATTATTTACAATCTTATTTTTCCACTCCAGGGAAAACTATTCATCGATTTTAATTTTTCCACTTCTAGTAGAAATTATTCATCAATTTGTGATTTTTCATCATTTGTAATTTTCCACTTCAGGTGGAAATCGCTAGCACGTACATAATAATTTCTCAAAAAGATCTGTTATAGTCTATAATAAAAATTTTAATATCTTTTGGAATAAGCTTACAATAAACTTTTAGCTCATAAATAAATGAACAATACAAAAAAAATCATAGTAATATACATAACCGAATCTTAATGAGTTCGAACTAGAGATTGAAATCCATTCTTGCATGAAACATTGTTCCTATATGCATAAATTTGCAACAGAATTAATAAAATAATTTCAACGTTAAAATAATAATAACAAGAAGAACAAGAATAACAATAAAAATTTGAGACAAAAGAAATTTGTCCCCATTTATCAAATCCATGTATCTTTGTAAATCCCATCACCATCACATTTTTGCTCATCAAAACATCTTAATGATATTCTTGTTGGTAGACCGAAAGAGCGAACTCGTGCTGATAACGTGTTAGAAATAATATGAATATACAAAGAAGAATATGTATTACATGAATGAATAAAAAAGTAGAGAAGACAAATATAGAGAAAGTAATATGAAATTCATATCTTCTTATTCATCTCTTTATGTATTTTGTAAAACAAGCTTATATGTTAGGATTAAATATTCCACATCGCTCTCGGATGATCCACTGAGCTTGTTTATAAGCAGGGCCCTGAAGGCCTTAACTTGAATGACGCGTTTTAAAGCCATGAGGTTGGTCGTGAACGGCGCCAAAGCGGACAATATCTTTCAAGCTGTTTATAATACGTTATCAGCACGATCGCGATGAGGGGGTATGTTAGGATTGAATATCCTCACATCGCTCTTGGATGATCCACTGAGCTTGTATATAAACAGGGCCCTGAAGACCTTAACTTGAATGACGCGTTTTAAAGCCATGAAGTTGGCCGTGAACGGTACCAAAGTGGATAATATCGTTCAAGCTGTTTATAACACGTTATCAGCACGATCAAGATGAGGGGGTGTGTTAGGATTAAATATCCCACATCGCTCTCGAATGATCCACTGAGCTTGTTTATAAGCAGGGCCCTGAAGGCCTTAACTTGAATGATGCGTTTTAAAATCGTGAGGTTGGCCGTGAACGGCGCCAAAGAGGACAATATCGTTCAAACTGTTTATGACAGTAATATATTTTCTTTGGGAGCTATACTTTTCTTTTCTTATCATTTTAGATCATACTGTATTTCATACTATTTATATATAGCATGTAGAAATAGTAATATAATTATTGCTTCTTAAATGAAAAAAATAACTATCATAAGTTCCTACACCAATAATATTTAAGAAATTGATAAAGATGTATAAAACAATGTACTATTTTTTAAAAAAAGTTTTGTTTGAAAGGCTGGACCCCAATTAAAATTTAGAAAAAAAGGAAAATTAAATAGGTTTCAAATTTCAATTAGAAGAGAGGAGGCTGGAGCTGAAATGTAGCATTAGTTGACAAGGATAGATCCAAGATCCAAGTGGCAGGTCTTCTCATCTTTGTTAATTATCTAAAAGTCAAATAGGGAATTAATAAATATTATATTAAAACAAACCCTACCAAATATTAGTGGAGGAAAGGGGAAGCCATAGCAGGCAGCAGAAGAAGAGATATTGGACTCATTGTGGTTTTTTATATTTTAATTATCAAAATTTTGAGCATTGATAGAATAATAATTCAATCGTATCCTAAGTGGAAACAATTTTTAATTTTGATTGCAACTAGCCCTTATGAGTTGGTCCGTACCATTAATCTATTTGATTGCCTCTCTCAAATATGGTTTTTTAAAACATAGGCGCTAACAATGCCGTCTGGTCCCCCCGCCCCGGTCAGAAAAGAAGAAAATTCATCGGTTGAACTTCCTTAAATTTCACTGCAACTGAGCGAAAGGGGTGGGCGGCGGAGAAGATAATGAACAGGAGGAGGAGGAGGGGATGTTTTTCTTATTTTAGTCGATTAAGAACCCATATATACCTACCAACCCATGTTTTTATATCTACAGTACAAAATATTAGTTTTTTTAAATAATATTTAATTATTAAATATTGTGATTACATTCATATTAATATATACGTGAATGTAAAAGAAATCAGTGTATTTTACCATTTTAGAATAAAACAATTACTAACATCTTTTAACAAAATCAATTTGACGTATTAACAAAATCAATCAAAAGACATTATAAGACTAACAAGTTAAAAATGCTATACCAATAAAATATAAAAACTTTACCCATTGGTAAATACACAAAAATCATCTAACTTTTTAAGTTTAGATTTCGAGGGTGTTTGGTTATATAATTTAGCCAGGTATTATTTGTTATTTCTCGTGAAACTACAAAATACATTTTAGTGTTTTCAAAAAAAAAATATAAAAACTTTGGTAAAAAACAATTTGGAGGGTATTGATTAAATACTTAATCTAGGTACTATTTGTTATTTCTCATGAAACTACAAAATACATTTTAGTGTTTCAAAAAAATATATATAAAAACTTGGGTAGAAAACAATTTTCTCATCAGGTTTTTGTATTTTTTTTTTCATGAAAACACTATTAAATTGTATTTTTCCGTAATTTTTGAAATATATCTCATGCTAGTTATTTCATATATTAGAAAAATTAAAATGCATCTACACATAAATTAGAGCATCCAAAATATTAGATATAGTTTGATTTTAAATCCTCAAGCAATAATTGCTTGTTTATAATTATTAAATTAGAAAATTTCTCGGACACACTTCGCCCCCCTTGTTACGGGTGTCTAGCTCCGCCATTGGATTATCACTTTATATATCGTATATCGTAAAGAAAGGCAATGGATATTTTAACTAATGTTATGAATTTAAAATATAATAACATATTTAAAATTTTTATAATACATTAAATGGAAAAAATTCTAACTTCAATTCGAGTTTGATTCGAACCAGAAATCTATAAAGATCATAAATTTATTCTTAACTACTAACATAAGATGTTTGTTACATGCCCAAGACAAGATTATATTACGAAGATATTTATACAAAAAATAAGTCAAATACATCAATTACCCCATAAACTTAGCTCAAATTGTCTATTGACCCTAAACTTTCCAGATTTTTCCCTTGAATATCACATCTCAACAGGTATAGAAAAAAAATAAAAAGAAATAAAATCTTGAAAAAGTCAAATCAACAAAAAAATAACACGTGAAACGTATGGGTAAATTGATACATTTTTACCAGGTTCAAGAAACTAATAGGATCGAGTAAAGTTTGGGAGGAATGTAGGCTAATTTAGCCAAGTTCAGCTTTGCAAAAGAATAAACAAATATGATTTTGATGTTTGCATTGGATATCACACGATTGGTTATGGAGGATATCCATGATCCCATATGTCTCTTAAACAAGTATAGTGCACTTAACATATTAATGAATATGAAGTCAATTTCATTCCATGAGATATAGTCTAAAAATGTCAACCTTCATGACCCTACAAATTCTCAATATATTGCTTTTCTTGCTACTTATCATGAATTCTCCAACATCTTATGACTTATTTGAATAATTTCAATTACTTGGGGAACTTTTTTTTATTCTTTTTCTTTCTAAACAATGGACCCGATAATTATTATTGAACCGCTAAGGCAAACAATGAACAAGTATATGCGATTGTAAAATGCGGATCGCACTCCGATACTTGAATTGGCTAGTGTGCAATTGTTAAGTAGAGGTAAGTAATTAATTGCTCACGTGTGATTAAGGTTTGGAAGATGTATCAAAGTGAGTGTATAAAGTACAGTTTTTCAGTTTGATTAATTGATCACTATATTCTTGGTTTTATATTACTCTAATTTGTGAAAAAGGAAATCACCAAGCCATGATAATATAACGAGTTGCAGTTTGCAATAGATGTCATATGGTTAGATTCCTATCTACGTTGAACCACCAACTCAACAATGTTTAACAATCGATTTCTACATATTTTCCCATGTAAAACTGGCTGTTCGAAAGCCAAACATGATTGATGGAAAAGACTTAATTATCTTTTAAGCCGAAACTCAATTGTTGTTATGGTGCATGATCTACTATTTGATGTCTGACATACTAGATTTTTTGCCTATTGGGTATACTTAATGTACTCACTATATGCATATTTGTTGTATTATCTATTTAATTTTAACACATAAAGAGTGTATCTTTTTTTGTAATACATAAAGTGTGCATCTAAGAATGCAAAAAAAAAAAAAAAAATGAAATAAATATATTGTCATTTGAAGAATGTGTATGTTTAATTGATCAGTCATAGTATTGCCGACCCTCAATGGTCCTTCAAGTTTTTGTACTAAAATTCAATATATCAAGTACCAAAATAGACAAAAGTTGAATACGTCAAGTACAAAGATGAAATTTCAATAGGTCAGACACCAAAAGGGTATTGAAGTTATTGAACTTGCCCAAAAGATATGAAGTATTATGGAAAAGGAAAAGAACAGATTCAAAATTGTACCATGTCCAAGTTCGAAAGATTTGGATTTCGAATCATTTGAATTCTGAATCGAGATTGTCTTACTCGGAGTACAATTGATTTCCACAACTTCTACGGTATCTAGACTATTATTAACAATTGATTTGCTGGAATTCTCCGTCGTATGAAAAAATTCAGGACATACAAAAGTTGGAGAGAAATCAAAATTTCATCAACTTATTTTAGTTCCAAATGAACGCAATACAAAGGAAAAAATGGTGAGATGTCATGTTTAGTACCCATGTAAATAAGTTATTGCAATTTGATCCTTACCTAATACATTTAAGTCCTTTAAATTAATTAATTTTTAATTAAACCAATTTGATCGGTTGAATCCGATTCTTTCACCCGATTAACTTGATTACTGATAGATTGGTTATTTCCAACTCAAAAATCACAACTTTTTTAAGACCAAATGTTATGATTTTTCGGATTATGCCGACATATGGACTCTATTTCATTTGTTAATAACTCAAAAACTTCCTTCCATAAATATCTCATGAAACAAAATAAACATTTTTTTCACAAATCTTCAAAAACATGCAAGTGTTCAAACTAAACAATATCAATATGTGTGGTGAATAACATTTGATCAATTTGATATATTTTTATGGAAAAAGGAAAATTCATTACTACTAAAAGAAGTGTTTAAACCTATAGGTGGAGTATTCATATGAAAAACATAAATATAATGATAAATAAGATTTTACAATAACACTAATTATCATCTCTAATATATGCAATGACTTCATTGGCTAAGTTTATGCAACACAACCAATTAGTTTCAATTACAATGTTTATAGTTATTTTCATATCACGAAAAGACCACACGACTATTAAGGGTGGCTATTCTAATTTTATGAGTTGGAGTTTTTTTTTTTTTGTCTTTTTTGCATCAAATTATATCTCTAACTGTTTGGTTTTGTACTATGTGAGTTATTCCGGAAATATAAAAATAATAAAAAAAATAATTATCCATCAAGAAAAACTAATTACAACCACAGCAGAGAACTTAACCTAAATGTAAGTATTGTAACATCATTAAGATTTTATTATAGCTGAAAAATTAAAAAAAAAAGGTAATTGATGAAAATAAAACTTGAACAAAAGGAATGCAATAAAAAATGACATGGATTTGTTCTCATGACAGTTGGATTATTGTGAGGTTATAAAAGTTGCATTGTGATTGGTGTTTGAAATCGAAACCGTGAGAAGTTAGTTGTGAATATAAAAATAAAACAAAAGCTAAAATGAATAATAAAAAGAAAGCTTAAATGCAAGTGTGTGCTAGCCATTCCAGCCACAAAACAGTGGCGAGTACACCAAATAACATAAATAATGCATACTTCATGCGGTGCCAGTAACCTAGTTTAGGAGGGGCAAAAGTTGAAACGAATAATGTTCATAACATAAGGTATATCATATTATTTGGTGGCTGATAAATACTTTAATAGTAGCAAATCTTAGTTTTTTTCTATCAATTGCAAAAAGGTAGAGTAACACGTGTATCGTTAAAAAATAAACACTTCAATGCCAAAATATTTTTCCTCTGATCTACAATACAAAGTTGACAATTTTATTTATAATTTATATTTTAAATAAAGATTGAATCAGTTTGAAATTTAAATTTTTTAAAAATCAATTTTTAATTTATTAATATAAGAAATGAAAATTATAAAGAATAAGTTTAGTTATGAGCAGATCATAAGCCCAAATAGAGAGACAAAATATTGGGCCCATGTTTTAGTTGGCTATTTAATTAAAATGGGCCAATTTACAAGTTGTGCTCCATTTAGCTTCTTCTTCCTCAAGTTTAGGGTTAAAAAAACGTGGATAAACTCCAAGTTGCAGACATAAACACACCTCTACAATGGGTGTTTTCTGATTGTTGGAGGGGCAACTGACCCTCCACGATCCCCCCTGGCGCCGCCCCTGCCTTCATGGTTACATAAAAGAGGATTTGTACATGAAGCCACTAGAGGGTTACAATAAAGAATCTAAAAATCAAGTTTGTAAACCGGTTGATATCAAGGCCCATTAAATGCTCAAATATGCGAGCCTTGGCTCAAAAACAGACCACGGTCAAACTACGCCTCGGCATAACCACGCGCTGAAACCACTTCAGCATAGTAGCGAAATGCCCTCAGCATTACCCACCGCACTGGAGCTTAAATAACATCGGCAAAACCCTTACTGATCCCGCTCGCTCCTTATCTCTCCTCTGTCGCATTAAGTACAATCCTGACTGGTAGGGACGAACCATTTAATGCTCCGACGGTTGAAAAGACCCTCAAGCGGCTTGCCACACTCGCACAGCTTGCAAGCGAACCCCATAGATCATCATTACATGTATCCCTATAAATAGCAAGACGATTTCCCACCTTAGAGGTAACTGTTACTTTGATATTACACTCTCATCATCTCTCCCAAATAGCTAACTTTAGCATCGGAGGGTCTTCACCGAGATCACTTCCGGTCGGAGACTTGCTTTGCAAGTTCCGGAGACGTCGAAGACGGCGGATTTCACTTGACGGATACCACTGGTGAAATCACTTCATGGTCTAAAAAAGTCAGGGAAACAGTGGAACAAAGAACTTGCAGGAAAGCTAGTGCATTTTGGATTCAAAAAATCAACTCATGAGCACTGTTTGTATGTTTAAGGTTCTATAGAAGGATATTTTTTAGAAATTGTATTATATGTAGATGATCTTCTTATAATGGGCACAAATGAACACATAATTATGGAACTAAGGAATTACTTACATAAAGCTTTCACAGTTTAGGACATGGGGTTAGCAAAGTACTTCTTGGGAATTGAGATGGCAAAGTCTGAAAGAGGCATGTTATTGACTCAAACAAAATACATCTTTAATTTGATAAAAGATGCAAAGCTTGAGTTGTCAAAATGTGCAAATACACCCTTACCAGCTGGTTTTCAACCCACATAAGAGAGCCCCTTGCTGAAAAACCCAGACTAATAAAGAAAAATGATCGATATATTCTTGTACCTAAGATTTACTAAGCCATACATTACTTTTGCCACCCAAAAACTCAGTCAATATATATCCAAACCATCCGGAGTTACATTTGGAGGTAGCTAAAGTATTTGAGAGGAACACGGGTATTAGCATGGTCTGCTCCGCCCGATGAGGATTCATACCTATTTTAGATCAAGGATTAGACAAGTGCCAAATAGAGTCGAATTATCATTATTTCTACAAAAAAATTCAAAATTCATAATCACATTCTAGGGAAAGCCTGATTTCTCATTCCGGAGTTAAAAGACAAAAAGTCAATTTTCTAGTCAAACCATGATAAATGGGTGCTAGCCCATTTACCACCCTAGTAAATGAGTGCGCACCCATCTACCCCCTTGACCATTTAGGCCTGATAAGGCTGCTTCTCCTAGGATTCTTGCGGAAATTCTACAAAAATCCTAAAAAACTCTGGCCTGATAAATGAGCTCGCATCCATTACCACCTTGGTAAATGGGCTAGTGCCCATTTACCATCCTCTATATAAAGGAGCCTTTTGCTCCATTTTTAAGGGGATCCAAATTTTACTTTTAAAATCCAACTTTATCAACATTTTTTTCTCAACATTTGACAGCCAAAACACACTCATTCAAGGTTCTAAACCACTTTAAATCAATTCCATCATGTTCTCAAGTCGATTTGGATCAAGTTTTAGAGATAGACTTTAGTTCAAACTCGATAAAAATCACAAATACACGCAAATCATTCTCTCTACAAGTTTATAGTCATAAACTTGCTAGAATCCTTTTCTCACTCAAACTTCTCGATAAATTCGATCTTGAACCAGCTCTCAATTCATCCTAGACAAACGAAAAGGTAACTGAGAGTTATTGGCTCCAAGCCCACTTTTAATTTCATTGTTTCCATATCACACTTTCATTTGTTGGGATAAAGAGCCGAGTGGAGCTGCTTTACCATCATTTGCCAATAAAATGCACTAATTTTTGTATATGAGCTAGTAGGTAATGTCCAGTTTCCCAAAAAAGGGGAAACTCTACCTGAGTATTATGGGAAAATCTCAAATACAATAATTACTCTGCCAGATTTTATATCGTAGATAATTGTTTTATAATGTCATTGTAATATTAAAACTATCGCTTATAGAATAATTCTCAAAGTTTTGAATAATTTAGTAGCTGTCATATCTGAACTTAGAATCTCTATTTTTCAAGTATAAAATTCCCATTTTGGATCAATATACCATTATTCTCGATGGAGCTGAACCAGATGACGACTCTATTTTACTACAACATAAAGTAAAAAAGCTTTGTTTTATTTTAATTTGGATTTTTAATAAAATTGTCTCAAATAATATTTTATGTGTTATTTCTTAATATAATCAAATTTTTTGCCTAAACTAATAGGAATAACACTCTTTGTAAAAAAATTACAAAATATAAATATTTTCTACAATCACACCAAGAAAATGGCACTATAACCCCAAACCTCACGTAGAGGCATCTGCTCACAGTGACGACTCTGCTGGGAAAATTTTTTAATTTTTTTATTAAAAACCATGTTTTAATAAAAATCAACTTTTTGATATGATAAAGAAATTTTAGTCAAAAGTTTTGGAATTATGACATGCGATAAAATTGCTATGAAACAAATTTTAGGATTGCATTTACACGTTCATTATCTCATCCGACAACCAATTTAGGTGTCTTTTGGTGAAGTATCTCCCAAGTTCATATTATGGTTCGAGGCTGCGAGTTTGATCACACCCCTTGCGTAACACACAAAAGAATATGGTTTGCATAGGATCAAAGTACCCGGGTATATTATATGTGGAAAGAGTCACTTTTGTTTATTTTAGGGTTATTGAATTCCGATACACAAATACACATGGTACACATTATACCCAATCTTAAGATCGAAACCCAAATATAGATAAACCATAATCACTTTCCTACAGGTTTACCATAAACCTTGTGAGAACGCGGATAGAATTAGCTAGTCCGTGTTGATATGATAACCAAGTAACCAAATGGAGATAACTGGTGGTAGGTTCGATCTAACCATTTTCTCTCTATGCATGATATATTTATTATAAAATGTATACATGCCATGTCATCATGAATATGTGAAAAGATAACCACATCTTTAGGCAGGCATAATATTTATTATGTCTTTATTTCCCTAAAATGGGAATCCAAAAATGTAAAACTCGACTAATAAAGTCACCTTGGACAAGTGAGTCAACTCAGACCGACTAGTGAATTAATTAAACTAAATATTGATCAAAGAGTCACCCTGACTATTAAATTCACATTCCTGACTAATAAAGTCACATTGGACCAATAAGTTAACTCAGACCAACCAGTGAGTCGAATTAAACTAAAATTGACCAAAGAGTCACCCCGATTATCAAAGTCACATTCCTGACTATTAAAGTCAACTTGGACAAGTGAGTCAACTCAGATCGACTAGTGAGTCGAATTACACTAAAAGTGACCACAGAGTTGCTAGTTAATCAATATAGTAATTGAACATGCAAAGTTGCAAGGTGGAATTTCAAAACTTAAAATTAACCCTAAAGGATCTCCTAAGTAAGCCATGATTGATATAATCTAAGTTGAAACATTTCATTAATGCTATTAAGTTTATAAAACTTATTAAAAGAAACCTAGCATTTAAGTTAAGAGCATTACCAGTTGATGCGTGCCTTTCCCTTGGTCCAACGTTCCCTTAGAGTAATTCGGTAGAACTCCGTTAACACTAACTTCCAGTCTAGGACAGCCTCTATGATTGATCCACATAGATCTTCAACGACCAAAACATCATTGAGGAAGAACCCGTTGGTAGACAGCAGTTGTTAGACCTCTTGAAGACCAACCCGAAAATATTAAGTGAGAAGGCTCACTTCAAAAAAAAGAACCTCTTAAAGAATTTTTACGACATTGGAGATACTCATAGAGGATCTAGCAAAAAACTCACGAAGAAAATATATCGAACTTAGAGAGAAAGGCTGAGCTGAAGTACTGAATAAAGGGGAAAGGGGCAGCTATATATAGGGAGAAGGGGAGCTGCTAATGTGACGCTGGTCAACCACGCGGATCCTTAGGATCCGCGGGCTGACCCATGCACAGCCCGCATACGCGGGCTATGTGGCAGCCATGCAAGGTAACCCTAGTGGGCTTGCTTTACCCCGCAAGCCCAGCTTGCGGGTTACACTAGTCGGCCTGCACAGCAAGCCACCATAGGCAACTCTTGCAAGCTTACTGCCCGCTAGCCAAAGCGCGCTAGTGGGCCGCAACCATTTTTGCTCACGGGGCAGCCGTGCAGGCTCTACCTCGAACAACCCATGTTCATTGGGGTCCACTCATAATAGAAAAAATTCTCTTACTCCGCTCCATGCAATTTTTCCCAAATTCTCCTTTTATTCTTTTAATTATCAATATGGTCCAACAAATTAATAATCATTTGATGAAATCGACAACCTTAATATTCTCGACATAGACCCAGTCTATAGGTTCTTTACTTAGTCCGGTAAAGACCCAAAATGTGTGACCTTATATGATTCTGAAGTATAGAGCCACTAGAGGTTAACCTAAACTTGGCTTCCCATCCAAGAACCTTTAGGCTCGGTGTTCCAAATCGATATGGAACCCGATAACTCTAGACAATGAAACGGGCTTTCATATGATCCCCAGATACTCAGAACGTCATGTGCTTGTGACTTGATCCAATTCTGCAATAGTAACCAATACAATAAACTCCTTCCATCAGGTTAAGTACCATCCAGTTTATTGAGCTTGAATTAAGTGCCAGCTCATGTAATAGTCGTGGCTATCCTGGAATTAGACTTGTTCATGAAGAATACCACTCGCCATAATGTATCAAGATTGACTAAAAACCTGTTCTATCAATCTTATACTCTGATTAGAGGTTTATGAGTGTGTCTCTTCAACAAGAGCCTTAAGGTACATCTCCCATTATATCACTATATAAGGAGCGATGGATCCCATCTTGACTACTCGGTTTACCAACAAGTGATCATCACTATACTCATAATCACCCGTGTCATCCTAATCGCCAGGGTATGAATAAGTATGACCCAAAGTATAACAACTTCTACATAAGCTAACCGGTATCTCAAGTCTGAGGATACTTGTACTGTGACTGTAATAAGACATGACACCAACACATGGATATAGTTATTTTCGAGTGTCTGTTTTACGGTGTTCTCCAATGTATTACCTGAATACATCTATGTGTTAACTCAAGATATCACGTGAGATCGATTGCTTAGATCTAATCCAAGGAGTAAGCCTACACATGCTAGTGTGTCCGCTTCATTGATGTCCAGTCTCAATGAAACTGTGACTATGGATATTTAGACTATTCATAGTAACACATATGTGCAGTTAGTTCCCACTATGTCCTTGCACTTTTACGCTATGAAGTATTTAAGAATTTTCTCTTATCAGTGCGCATATATATAATATCACATATATATAATACCAGTGAGATACATAAACTAAACAAACATTGACAAATAACAAAGATGCCTTTATTATTATTAATAATTATCTGAAAACTATTTGTACATTATAACTAATTAAGATATATCACCCTAATTGCCTCTAGGGTATACATCATGTCTAACAAGAGTTTCCCCGAGTATTAAAGTCACATTCTCGGATAATAAAGTCACCTTGCACCAATGTGTTAACTCAGATTGACCAATGGTTCGAATTAAACTAAAATTGGCCAACGAGTCATCATGACTATTAAAGTCACATTCTCGATTAATAAAGTCACCCTGAAACAGTGAGTCAATTCAGACCGACCAATGAGTGGAATTAAACTAAAATTGAAAAATGAGTCACCTTGACTATTAAAGTTACATTCTCGACTGATAAAGTCACCTTGGATCAGTGAGTCAACTTAGACCGACCAGTGAGTTGAATCAAACTAAAATCAACCAAAGAGTCACCCTTACTATTAAAGTCACATCGTCGACTATTAAATTCACATTTCCAACTATTAAAATTACCTTGAACTAATGAGTCAACCTAGACCGACCAGTGAATCGAGTCAAAATAAAATTTGACCAAGGAGTCAATAAAACTAAACAAGAAACACACTTAAACTTAAGCATTTCTAAAAAAAATGATTTAATTTTCGAATTTTTTTCTCGAGAAAGTCATTCAGCCTTGGCCAATACCCTATTAGTATTTGGGCCAGCACTTCTGTTTAATATTTCGCAAATAACTTAAAGTCAATCATTCATTTATTCTTTTAGGAGCCATTGTGTGAAAACATAAAACTTTTACTAACACTTGATCTTTTAACATTTTATATTGGAAACACACTAATACTCTATTAAGATAAATTCTACGTAAATCGAAGGCCATGAATCCTCCAGTATTGGAGTCACTTACTAATTTCTTTTCTGATCACAAACCAGATTAGGCCATGGATGGTGAAAAAGCTTTTAATCAGGTTGTCCAAAACTATATGAACATCCAAGATTTTCAAAAAGCTATGGAAAGCCTGAATGCATCTAGCTCAAGGAAAGCAGAAGAACAAGAAGCCAAGCTAAAATATTTAAGGGCCAAGCTGGTCAATATTGGTACCATTATTCCCAAGGTGGAGAAAATGATTGATCCATCTCTCGCACAATGCATCGATATCAAAAAATTCATACTTAGTGAATCTGAGGTGCTTCCTGCCAATTTTTGTAATAACCTATTATAACGGTGTTGGGTCTCCTCAGATTCATATCGAGGGTTATCTTCAGGTGATGACTAGCATGGTAGTCTCGAAGGCCCAAATTGTCAATCTTTTCTAAATTACCCTTCGTGGTCTAGCAACCAATTGGTATATGAGCTTATCCTTTGATGTAAATTCTAATTGGTTGAAACTATGTTCAACATTCATTAGGAATTATGCTTTTAATCTCAAAGTCAAAACTAATCTGTAAGATCTTGAAAGAGCGAGATAACATTCGAATGAAGATTTTGAAGCTTATTACTTGAGATGGATGGCAGTTAGAGTCCCAGTGAGTGAAGCTCTAGAATAGGAAACCTTGATTGTCAAACACGTAGAAGGGTCCAGCCAGAGGTACCATGATAAAATGAAGATGAAAAGGTTTGAAACCTTCAATGATGTTGTGGATTAGGCCAAAAAGCTCGAAAAATATGATGATGAGGATAAGATAAAGAAAGAAGAGTATCAAGCCTATAACAAGTCCAGGTTCTATGAAAGGGATATACTTTTAAGAAGAACAACTTGGTATACTTTAAGCTTGCTCAACCTACTACTATTTAGATCGTAGCCACTACTCACGTGCAAACCATTCAATTAATCTCACCCTAGGCTGAATCTTTATCCTAGATTTTTACTAAGTTGAGAAAGGAAAACATTTTGCAAAATATCAAGCCTTTTGTTTCACCATCTGTTGCAGACAACAACTTCTATGCTTACCATGTCACTAAGGGGCATATAACTAACAAGTGCACTCGATTGTTAAAAGATTTACAATTTTATCTTTGTTGATGCAAAGATTGAGGATCTAGAAAACCCAATACTCAAACCAATCCTTTGCCAAACTTTCAAGTAATCGTGAATGTTATCAATATCTGAAATAGAGGAGATGCCCAATTCTAAGATGGTTTTGAAAATTTTCACCATGATCTAGGATGGGGAGACAATGCCACTTCCGATGACATGGATTTTATTTACCTAGTTGACCAGTATGTTCAAGTCATAAGGATAGAAAGAGATTATTACCTAATCCTCAACAATATGATCTATTGGGGTAACATTAATATAAGTGAACATGAAGAGAGGTTCCTACAGTTCATGCATAGCCTTAATATCTCAATGATGGGGTTTGCTTCTCAATTCCCATTATTCCTTGCACGACCGCCTCTCCAATGGCATAATACTCTACCAGTGGAAATAAATTGGAATATGGTTTATATTTCAAGGGCCTTAATGCACCACTTCATGGTGAATTATCCAGAAAATTTCAAGCATTCATTGATGGTAAGAACCACAAGTTGACATGCATAATGCATGCTTAGAAGACCATTCACCGACACTTCCCCCGTTTTATCCAGGCACCGCACATCTGTACATAGATCAATTTTAATGGAGGGACACAATTCAAATGTTGAAACACTTCCAATCAAGACCAAGGGGAGCCCATCAACATTATTTATCAATAAGGAGAATTTTACGACCCATAAAGAGCTTAGAATCATCTAGACTATTGGAAGGGATGTTTCAATATGAATGAAGTATAAGAAGAGAAGCAAGACTTTTTCCAAGAAGCAAGGGAGAGTCTAATAGGTATGGGAAAGCTATTTTCGAAGCAAAAGCTAATTTAGAAAGAATGATAGCTGAATTCAATAATGTCCCTCAAGAAATCAAGGGACCTCAAAACCCTCTTCCTCAGAGGAAGAATCTAAGAAGAAGATTCGAAAGAAGACCCACATTGACAAGCCAAGGAAGGAATTAATGCCTTTGCAATGTAGAGCCACAAAATTAGAATTTTAAATACTTACATGGGAATCCACAAGACAATCCAATCAGAGTTCTTGAAGAAGAATTATTCGATGAATCATAGGATAGAGAAAGATGAGGAACGCGAAATGGAAAGAGGTTTAGCTAGTCCTCCTACGAAAGAAGAAGAAGAGAATCACGGGCAAGATCCATTCTAGAATCTTAATGATGAAAGATGAAATATTAATATTACACCCAATTCAGCATTGGAACCCCGAGCTTGAGGAGGCTGACTTATCAATTGACCCACTAATTTGGGATATTAACTTTGAAGATAAACTGGAATTTGAAGAATTTATGGTTGGACATCCTAATGGAGAGGTAATAAACCCAGAACTAGAATCCGAAGAGGAAGAATTTAATGAACCACCAATCCATTGGCCAGGTGCCTTTGAGCGTGATAATGGTGATATTTTTCATGGGCAACTAATCAACTAGATGATGAAAGTTATGCAAGTTACCAAGAGTTCAATTCTGGCGACTAGGAGTCCGCAGAAAGCCAAGATATTGATGACTTCTATGAGCAGGCGACACGGAGCGGTGGGCCGAGAGCGCGCGGTTTCATAGGCGCAGTCCACCGGGGTGTTTGGAAAAAGGTGCACCGGGTCAAGAACCCGGTGAAAAGGTTGAAAGAGAAAGCAAAAGAACATTTTAGATCAGTTCAAACCCGAATCTGCCGTCTCTTAGTGTGGAGTCGCCACCTTGATTAGCTCTTTCCAGGAATTAGAGTCCTGTGAGGCTTAACGTCTAGGGGACGGCCCAACAAGACATAGAGATTCAAGTCCGGGATAAGTTGCTTATTTCTTAAGTGATCACATTATATTACATCTACAGAAAACCGTATTCTCTTAATTGTGCATATTCGCACTTAGGTCATTTTTAGACTTTATATGCATGATTCATGTGTTGCAAAATAATAAACCGTTCACAAGGCGAAATAATAAATCATCCACAAAGCAGTAAATAAATGTAGAAAATAAATGCGGAAAATAAAAATTACAAGGCTTCCAAAAATTGGGGGATGCAACCGCCCGCTAACCTATTAATTACATTTTCCGTAAAAATATATTCAATACCTGAAGGAAAGTAAATCCTTGACATATATCTAACCTGCATCCACAAAGGTTAGCACGAAATATGGCACATATGTTCAATTTAATTTTAGCGAGGCCCGTGTGGCCTAATTAAAACATCGACGATTTAGGTTGTTAATTTAAATAAAAATTAGTTCATTTTTATTTACATTTATGTTGGTCAATTTTATTAGTGAAAATGACCGCATTGCATAAGGTGAGGTCTGTTATCTAGGAATAATTTTAATTCCCTTCGTTAGGGTATTCTAACATAAAAATAAAAAAAAGAAATAAAAGATGAAGAGAATTACAACATTATTTACAATAATAAGGGATAAAAATAATTCCAAGGTGAAAAAAAATTAGAAAGAAATGAATCAGATGAAAGCATAGAATCCGCAGTTCTAGGAACTCAGAGGCTTACCCTTGCGGTATGAATCCACTTCGGCATATCCGTTCGATCCCCGGAAGTGTTCCTTGTTCGTTTTTGTATTTAATTGTCGTTTAATGTGGAAAATAAGTGTTTATTTATCCAAAAAGATAATTAGACTCGGGTTTTAAATTTGTTTTAGACCCCAGAATATCTGATGATATTTTAAGAAAAATAGATAAAGAAAATTGATTTTAAGATGAAGAAGTTTAGAATCCAAAAGTGTTTTGGATCTAAGAAAATATTAGAAAGTATGTTTGTTGTAGTGTTTTTCAGTATTTTTTTATTCTGAAAAGAAGAATTTTTGTCTGAATTTTCGAGCCCCCTTCATTCCAAAAATATCTGACTATTTATAGAAAAATCTTGGAAAATCCAAAAAAGGTAAGTTTTTCCGGCGAGGGGTCTCGCAGGAAAAAAAGTTTGACAAGGCTCCTCGCCGTTTCTTTGGTGAGGCTACCTCGCCAACTTAGGCTAGACATACCCTCGCCAACTTTGGTGAGGCTTCCTTGCCAACTTTGGCGAGGCATACCCTCGCCTAAGAGTTTGGCGAGGCCAAACCTTGTGAGGCCGCCTCGAAAACTTTGGCGAGGGCTGCCTCGCTAAACTTTGGCGAGCTGCCTCGACAACTTTGGCGAGGCATGCCCTCACCAACGAGTTTGGCGAGGGCTACATCTCCAAACCTTGGTGAGGCTCCTCGCTATCTTTGGCGAGGCATGCCCTCGCCAACGAGTTTGGCGAGGGCTGTCTCACTAACTTTGGCGAGGCAGCCCTCACCAAACCTTGGCGAGGCTTGCCTCGCCAAGGCCCATTTTTTGGCGAGGTCTGCCTTCAGGCCTAGGATTCAGTCTCCCTTGAGTTTTTTTTATTTATGTATTTTTCTTTATGTATTTTTCTTGTTTTTAATTAATTTCTGAATAAAATTAAATAATTTAGCGATGAGGAAGACTCCCTTTTAAAGATTTTCGGATGGTAAAAAGAAGTGTGATTCAAGGATAAATGTCCCGAAAAGCCGTCATCATTGAACGCTCGAGCTGGTACAAAATCTCCTGCTCATAGCTGCCCCTCGTGTGATAATTTCTTGTTGTATAGTTAGTATTATCACACGAAAAGAATGAGGGATAGAGAGAATACCTAACCGGTGTGGTTAGTGACTTATTTTTCCCAATTGGTGATAATATAGGCCTTCCTTTCTGGCGATGTATCTTCATAGGGTTGTCCGTTTCTTTCTTCGGAATCCCTTAGGTACTTGGTACCCCTTGTAGGCGGGTCGATCGTTTCTTTCTACGGCGTCCCTGTTGTAGTCAACAACCGTTTCATTCTTCGGTTGATAAATGAGGTAGTTTCTTTCTTCCACCATCGAGATAACCATTTCCTCCTTCGGTTATGTTTTGAATTTCCTTAACAGGATGTTGACTGGTTTCCTGTAACAAATCATGGAAAAGTATAATGTTAATACATTTTATGATGAATGTTTTAATTATTTGATTGAGTTTATGCGAAGCAAAAATTTTTACCCCTTCAATCAAAAAATTAAAACATGAGTTTAGTAAGAAATTCGGGGGTATCCCGAAAACCGCTCCGTTGTAGAAGGCTTTTATTGCAATGTTGACTTTAGGCTTGAGTGGGCCATCGTTTTGTTTGCAGGTTCCTCATGTGGAGGTGCAGGTTCTTGTTTATCGAGTTAGTGTTGCCCCAACTTGGTATTGTTTTTACCTGTAAATGATGTGATGTGAATGTAATGCATGCATGTTTTTATGTATGATAAATATTTATCATATGATGTATGTTCATTTGTTATAGGCATCGTGGGCTTCATCCATTGAAGAGCATTCTCTTGTACTGGTGCATGGTTGCCCCTATGACTTGTCTTGTTAGGGATTCTATGGACGACTACCTCAAAGTGACGAAAATGGGTTCGTTGAATCAGATTAAAATTCATAGCTTGGATCTGATTTGAGGAAATTCTGGATGGGTCGTTGTGCGATGATCGGTTGGAAGCCGTTTTCCTGAAGTGTTGAAGGTATATGATGCCTAGCACCATTCCGAGGAGGAGATGATGAATTTGATATTTCTATTGTCCTAAGTTTTGCATAGATCGCCCTTGCGGTTTTCAATCTATCAAACCTTGTCTTAATTTTTACCTCGACCACCCTTTCAGGTTTTCAATCCAGCAGACTCATTTTTCTTTATTTTTTTATTTTTTTCATTTTTTGGATGTTTACTTGCGACATTCTACCATTGTATGCAAGCAATCAAAATAAACATATGCATAAAGATTCAGGGAAAATGATAATTCATTGATGAACTTAATGGGGTATAAATGTTTCAAATGATTTGACTCCTGCTATTGATTAGCCCTTTCAAGTTTTCTAACCAATGTTGTTCTCTCGATGTCCTAAGTTTTGCCTGAGTCTCCCTTTTCGGGTTTTCAACTCAGCGGACTATTCATTTAGTGTTTTGAAAATAGGCCCTAATTTTTGCTCAACTAACCGAGTGTTAATTGACAGGTTAAATATGAATTTACTTTTTTATTTTGTTTTTACTATTTTTTATAGATTTATTTATTTCACCTATGCGTGATAGCAATTGTGTAAGACTTGGTAGATCAGTCATCATCCATGTCTACGACTTCAGTTGTTGTCTCGTTCAGCGTTTCTGACAGATTAGTTAATTGGTGCTCATGCTGATTTGTTGGCTTGTATTTGACGATAAGTCTTGATCGTCGGTGTTTCCTTTGATTGTGTGATGATTGCCCCACATATAGTAACGAGTCGTGTGAAGGGTTGTTGACGTGTTCAACAATCTAGCTCCTTTCTATCTTTAGTGTTGTGCCATCTATTTTGATCTTTCTAGGGCTTCGATCATTGCTTGATTGCCCCACAAATAGTGGTGAGACATGTGATGGAGTTGTTGACATGTTCAACGATCCAACTCCTTCTTTGTGAAATTGCACCGGTTGTTTGATCTCATGAATGGTTGTGATGGAGTTGTTGACATGTTCAACAATCTGACTCCTTCTTTGTGATGTTGCACCTGTTGTTTGATCTCATGAATGGTGGTGATGGAGTTGTTGATGTGTTCAACGATCTGACTCCTTCTTTGTGATGTTACGCTGGTTGTTTGGTCTTGTAAATGGCTATGATGGAGTTGTTGACGTTTTCAATTATCTGACTCCTTCTTTGTGGTATTGCGCCAGTTGTTTGGTCTCATGAATGGTTATGATGGAGTTGTTGAAGTGTTTAACGATCTGACTCCTTCTTTGTGGCATTGCACCAGTTGTTTGGTGATGGAGTTGTTGACGTGTTCAATGATCTGATTCCTTCCTTATGGCATTGGGCCGTTTGTTTGGTCCCAACTTGCTTGGTTGACATTTTGGCCTTATTCTATCTCCGATCCTTTTGTTCTTTGCATGCTTCATTCTCTTGATTGAGTCAGTAGGCGTTTCGTGCTTAGAGATCTTTCCATTGATCTTTCATCATTGTATGATGAGGCAATTGCAATCACACATTGTCTAAGTACATATATTTATCTCTCACTTTCTCTCATGAGTCAAATCATTTGAATTTTTGGGGAATCCATTTATACCCAAATTAATTTCATGAAATGATGTGTCACATGTGCTAAAAACAATATGTATATGTTTATGAGAATGTGTGATGTCATTGATAAAATATCAAGCAAATAAATAATGTTCAATATATTCAAAAGAAGCCTCGTAGGCTAAGTAGCTAAATGCTAATTTATTACATAATCATTCATCACGGATTAGTGCCCCACATAGGTATCTATGGATTCGAAGTGCTCCATTCGTTCTGCCTTCTCAAACACTTCTTGATAGTTAGAGAAGCTATCAAATCCGAATTTATTCCTATATGGTGGCA
>CATIWQ010058141.1:0-13022 GCA_949673415.1 Euphorbia schlechtendalii | reverse complement strand
AGACGCAGGAATTGTGGGAATTGACAACTCCCATTAAAGAGTGGATACGGTTTGATCAACTTTAGCTTTCACTTGCATACCTTACAACTTTGCTTTGCTTTCTACTTATACTTTCTATTTCGAAGTTTATGATATGTCTATGTTTCATAATGCGTATTTTGTGTTGAGTCTTTTATATTAATCAAGTTATATGACTTTGAGTTAACTTTAAGAGTAGTTTCGAGGTTAAAGAGATTGTGGATAATCACTGGATCTATGATTTTAACACTGTTTAGTGAGCCAACATTTTTGGAATGGTAACTTGCTAAATGTAGCTATGTGAGAGCGACCCGTACTAAGCATAGTAATATTTTTGTCGAGGTTTATATAATCGTCTTAATTTGTTTGCACTAGATTTAGAAAAGTCATTTCATGTGTTGCTCTATGGTGAATCATTGAACATCTGAGTGCCTAGAACCGATTATGTTAAATTAGTCTAGTGAACGTAAAAACTTTGTTGAACTTGCATGTTTTCTTTGCAATACTTATTTCGCAGGAAAAATCTATATATTTAGAATCTCCAGTCTTCCATACATATATCTATCCATTCTTCATTCTAATCCTCCCAACTAAAATCCAAAAACATTTTATTTTCTTTATTCCATTTTTCTCGTTGATCTTTAGAGCTAGTCCTTCCCTGTGGGATCGATATCTTTTAAAACTACATCGTAACTGTATACTTGCAGTGGTCACCATTTTTTTATTTAGATAAGTGGTATTGACAACACCTGTTCATATTTTGAACTTATATCTTATCGGTAGGAAAGTGGGAGACAAGGTTTTTGGCTTCATTACTAAATAAAAAATCCTAGGAGTTATTAGAGTCGAAACCTTGCGAACACATAAACAATATCACCAACAATGCTGGCCAAACTAGTAATGACATGGGCCCTTATCTTGGTTCAATTTAAGCGCATACACGTTTTTAACAATTCAGGTCTACCTAGGCCTAGTCGAGCAATATTGTAACTTCACATTGTAGAACCCGAGTTAATAGTACTTCACTGTACTAAGTAATTTTGGAAATAGCAAACTGTCTAGGATAGTGAAATTAATTAAGTACTAAGTAGTCTCTTAATTAATAAATCTGACTTGAGTACATTCAAGGGAGAATAACTCAATTTTGCTTGATGATTAATTAAGTTATGACTTAGGGTAGGAAAAGCTGAGTCTATGCTGAGTACTACATAGTTTAGGATTATTTCACTCAGCTCGTGCTGAGTTCTGCTTTTATTTAATTAAAAGCACGTTCTGTTTGATACGTAGAGACTTAATGACACATGTGCTACTAACGTTGTCTGTGATGGAACAGAATACTCTTTTAGTGCTTTTCAAGATAAAAGGCACTGAAATTAACAAAGATTCATGTGGTCCTCACAATGTCAAAAATGTCAGTACGATTGTCAGAGATTCCTCGTTACAGTCCATGTAAAAGGATTTTTTGTTATGCGCCGCGTCTCATGTGTCTCCGCCCGATTTTACCAACATCAGCAAGCTCATCCAATAGGAAGACTCTATGTTGCATTCTAGCATGCCTCTCTCAGAACCAGATTGCTTGAAGATAAACGAGAATTTGTCAACTAAATTTTATCGCGCCTCAACGGTTAAATTCTATCTCTAAACGTCTTGGAATCTGTCTCTAACGGGAAGATTCGAAAGATCAGAAAATATGAGAAATTGAAGATCAACGATATCATAAAGTTTGCAAAGGATAATTCGTAGAGCTTCAAAGTATAAATAGAAGACTGGAGCAGATGTTCAAACTTGGTGAATCACCTCGAATTTCTTAAGAGCTAAAACGCTGTGCAAATCACTCTAGCTTCCAAAGAAATTCCACCACAAGCAATCAGCAAACATCAAAAGTCTTATATGTTTGTAATAGAGAGAAATTACTTAGATTAACATTGTAAGGATTTAATGCTTATATAAGTTGAATTCAGTTCGCATTCTTATATTAATCTGAGTGTCAGTTTGGGAAGGGTACCCAAACTGAGTTGAGCGGTAGTTAGAAAGAAAGGTAATTTCTGTAATAGTGTCTACCCACTGTAAAGGCTTCTCCCCCCATTGAAGGAATGACTCACTAGTGGATTAAAGGTCGGAGATGGTATCCGGGGACTGGAGGTAGGCTAGGGGCCAAACCAGGATAAATCTTAGGTGTTGATGTTCTAACTTTAAGCATTTAGCTTGATCATTAATCAGCCCATTCATCTGTCTCTCATTCATCATACTGCTTGATTATCCGATTTGTGTTGAGTAAGTCTTACTCAACTAAAGATCAAAGATAAACTGTGCCAGCAAAGCTGAGTGGTTTATTCATTTTATATTGCACTCAGCACGCATATCAAAACAGAAATTGGCGATTAAACTTTAAAAACCTAAAAGTAACCAAGATTTTGCATTCACCCCCATTGCTGTTGTTAAGAGCTCGTTTACGGACCAACAAGTGGTATCAGAGCATTTGCTCAACTTTTAGACTAACTCTCTTTGAGTAAGATCCATAAATGGCATAGAACAACTATAATTCTAGTTCCAATTAGGCAGTTCTCCTGAGAGAGGGAATGTAGGTTACTAGACCACCTCTAACCATTATACATTCTTGAAAAATCGAATGAAAAACTTCATCCAGTCACAAAGCATGCAGGCTTGGCTCGCTACTGAGCTTGGTCCCAGAGTTCCCATAGTAGTGAGGAACAGTGTGCGTATGCCAGTAGATCTAGAGGACTACGATGACGCTTATTCGCCACTTTTCCACTGATAAGTTTAATAACTAATGGTTCCAAGAACTTGTTCGTGAGACTTGGCTACACTCGTTTCGTAAGGCTTATCCTCAAATAATGATGCCAAAAACTTGTTCACGAAAAATGTAGGTGTTTGATAAGTGTATAATTACACTTATTTTCATTATAATTTTATAATATAAACACTATAGTTTTAGTCATTTTTGTACTTCATATAAAAGATTTCACGTGGTATGTAGTTGTTTTTTATGCAAATGCAGTTACTAGGTAAATCTTGGGAGTAAAATGATCAAAAGTGGAATTCTATGAAAATCAAGTGAAAAAGGTGCAAAAAGATGCGTGGAACTTAAAGATTTGGCTTAGGATCGAAGTTGTCAAAGATTGGTGAAGTTATAAGGAGATTTCTAAAGGACACTCAATTCACAGTCGCGACAATCATTCGCGGTCGCGACTTGGTCACTTCAGAATAGAAATTTGCCAACAAAAGATTCACGGTCGCGAATCACATATCGCTGTCACGACATGGATGGTTTTCTGGTATTATCTTCTTAACTACCAACCACCAGATAAGCATGATCAACCGCCATTAACTGCCATCAACAACCAATGAAAAGACACTTATCAAGAGTCAACCAATCATGAAAAGATGCATATCCATTATGGATTGAATCAAAGCCTCTCAACCAATCACATTGAAGAGATGTAATCTTTCACCAATGGATGTGACTCTTCGTTTGGATAGACGCAACCCTTCAAACTCTATAAACAGTATGCGGTGCCCTCTACCCGTCCTGAAGCAGCTCATCCACATATTGCACATTAGAGTCACCAAGCACATAAGGAATATGCACTGAAAAGGGGTAGTGTCAATGGAGGAATGATAACTAGTATTATACCAAAGTTCTGCCAAGGGCAACCAGTCCTCCCATTTTTTAGGATTCCCATTAACCATGCACCTCTAATATGTCTCCAAGCATTTATTCACAATTTTAGTCTGCCTATTTGTCTATGGGTGATATGTTGAGGACTTGAGCAATTCCACCCCTTGTAACTTAAAAAGCTCAGTCCAAAAACTTCCCACAAAAAATGGACCCCTATCACTAATAATAGTAGAAGGAACCCCATGAAACTTCACCACAATAGTCAAGAACAAAATAGCCACTGAATGAGCTGTATAGGGATGGCTAAGGATGAGGAAATGATCATACTTGCTCAATCAATCTACTACAACCAGATCACATCTTTCCCATTGGACATAGGCAGGCCTTCAATAAAATCCTTACCCAAGTCTGTCCATAAAGTTTCAGGCACTGGCAAAGGCTGTAGTAGGCCTCTTGGTTTTTCGGTGTCTTACTTGCAAGTTTGGCAAGTGGCACAATTCCTCACATAATTCCTCACATCTTTTTCCATTCCCCTCCAAAAGAATGAAAAGTGTAGCCTCTTGAATGTAGCCTAACTACCAAAATGGCCACCAATGGCAGTGTTGTGCATTAAGCCAATATGTTTTGCTCTCAATAGCACATCCCTTCCCTCCACCGACTTGCCTTTCCTTCACAATACCCCATTCTACCAATTGTACAAACCACTTGTATTTCCTTTTGACAATTCACTGATCAATGCCTGTAAACCAATATCCGCAAACCAACTTGCCTCAAGTTCTGGTAGTAAACTGCAGTCTGTAGTAGAAACTGTGATTTTAAAGAATTCTGCCACTGGCAACCTAGAAAAGCATCTACCACAATGTTCTCCTTCTCTACCTTATACGTAATCTCAAAATCGTACCCCAACAGCCTTGCCATTTACTTCTGTTGAGTGGTATTGATTATCTACTCCAACATAAAATTCAAGCTCTTATGATCAATTTTAATAAAAAAAATTTGCAGCAAAGATAATGATGCCATTTCTTGACTACATGAATTATGGCCAATAACTCCTTCGCATAAACTGACATTCCAAGATGTTTAGCGGCCAAGGCTTTGCAGACAAAAGCCACAGAATGTCCATCCTATTGTAGCATTGTCCCAATACCAAAATCACAAGCATCTATCTCAACCACAAACATTTTATCAATGGAAGGCAAGGCAAGTACAGGAGAGGTAACCAATGCATCCTTCAATTTCGCAAAGGCAACTGAGGCAGTCTCAGTCCAATCAAAACAATCCTTCTTAAGTAACTTTATTAAGGGCCTACTAATCATTCCATATTGCCTAATAAACCTCCTATAATATCCTTCTAACCCAAAAAATCCCCTTAATTGATGGTTAATTAAGTTAGTAATTGAACATAACAACTTGCACAACAGAATTTTCAAAACTTAATGTATCAAGATTGACTGGAAACCCATTCTATCAATATTATACTCTGATAAGAGGTTTATGAGTTTGTCACTTTAATAAGAGGCCTTAAGGTATAACTCCCATTATATCACTATATCAAGAGTGGAGGATCCCATCTTGACTACTTGGCTTACTAACGAGTGATCATCACTATACCTGTAATCACCTATATCATCCTGATTACCAGGGTATGAATAAGTATGATCCAAAATATAGCAACTCCCATACAAGGTAACTAGTATCTCAGCTATGAGGATACTTGTACCGCTATTGCAATAAGACATGACACAAACACATGGATATAGTTATTTCTGAGTGTCTATCTTATAGTGGTCTCCAATGTATTACCTAAATACATTCATGTGTAAACTCAAGGCCACCTTCAGCTCATGAGATCGGCTACTTGGATAAAAAATAAGGAGTAAGCATACACATGCTAGTATGTTTGCTTCATTGATGTCTAGTCTCAATGAAACTATGACTAGGGATATTTTAAAGAATTAATAATAACACATGTCACACACCACATAGCTCCCACTATGTCCTCACAATTTAGGAATAATCATTGATTAATAACAAAGATGCCTTATTATTGATAACATCAATCTGAAATTGTTTGTAGATTATAAACTAATAAAGATATATCACCCTAATTACCTCTACAGTATACATCATGTCTAACAAACTCCCACTTGCACTAGAGCTAATGTCCCATTTGCTTTAAACCATACTGGTTAACATGCTAGTCATGTTTAACTTGAGTCAATGACATCGTTAGCCCATTCGCTAGAGTCTGATCCGTAGGGATGTATTCTAAGCTTATATTTTTTCTAGCTATTATCTCTTGAATGAGATGGTATTTTTTGAGTACATGTTTGTTTCTTAAACGAGACCGTGGTTCCTTTGCCTAAGCAATAGCTCCATTGTTATCATAATAGACCACTATTGGATTTAAAATGCTAGACACCATGCTGAGATCACCAATAAATCCCTTAAGCTAGATAGCTTGCTTAACTGCTTCAGAAGCAACTATATACTCAGATTCAATGGTTGAATCAGTCCTATTTGAAACTCTTCCAAAAAATTGCCCCTCCATTCTGCTGGTTAATCAAGATAATAATTGAACATGTAAACATTGAAAGGCAGGATTTCAAAACTTAAAACTAATCCAAGGATCTCCTAAGCATGTCATGATTGATGTAATCTAGGTTAAAAAGTTCCATAAATGCTTTTAGGTTTATAAATCTTATAAAAGAATCCTAGCATCTAAGTTTAGAACATTACCAATTGATGCATGCTTTCTCTTTCTTTGGTAGAAGTATACCCTTAGAGCAATTCGGTAGAACTTTGTTAGCATGAGCTTCCAAACTAGGATAGCCTCTACTATTGATCCACATGGATCTGGATCGACAAAAACCTCGTTGAGGAAGAACCCATTAGTAAACAGCAGCTACTAGATCACTCGAAGACCAACCAGAAAATAAATCAAGAAGGCTCACTTTAGAAAGAGCCTTCAAAAGAATTCTTCGTTTGTTTGGAGAAACTCATGAAGGATCTCGCACTATGAACGAAGAGAGAGATGTCAAACTCAGAAAGAAAAGCTGAGCTGGAGTGATGAATAAAGAGGAGCTGGAGGCCTATATATATAGGGAAAAGGGGAGTGTTTGACTCCCCCTCAAACTCAAAGTGGGATGGGAATATTTCCATCCCACTTAGCAGGTTAACCATGTGGGTCACTATGACCCGCGGGCTAACCCGTGAGTCCAACGTAAGGCAAGCCCTTAAGGGCTTTCCTTACTGCCGCAAGCATGGGCTTGCAGCCTGGCTAGCAGCGTAGGCCCCACTCTGAATAACCCATGTTCATTTGGGGCCCACTCGTAATGGGAAAATCCCTTGCTAGGCTTCGTGCATTTTTTCCCAAAATTCTCTTTTAATCCTTTTAATTATTATCTAATCCAACCAATTATTAATTTATCTGATGATTTTGACATCCTTAATATTCTCAGTATAGACCCAGTCTATAAGTTCTTTACATGGTCTGGTAAAGACACAAAGTGTGTGACCTCATAGGATCCCAAAGTATAAAGCCGCTAGATGTTAACCAAAACATGGCTTCCCAACCGGGAACCTTTAGACTTAGTGTTCCAGACCGATATGAAACCCGATAACTCTAGACAATCAAATGGGCTTTCTAGTAAAGGCGTATGATCCCATGATACTCAGGCCATCATGTGCTTGTAACATGATCTGGTTCTGCAATAGTAACCAATACAATACACTCCTTCCATTAGGTTAAGTACCATCCAATTTATTGAGATCAAATTAAGTGTCAGCTCATGTAATAGCCGTAGCTATCCTGGTATTAGATTTGTTCATGAAAAATACCACTCATCATAATGTATCAAGATTGACTAGAAACCCGTTCTATCAATCTTATACTCTGATCATAGGTTTATGAGTGTGTCTCATCAACAAGAGGACTTAAGGTACAACTCCCATTATATAACTATATCAGGAGCAATGGATCCCATCTTGACTACTCAGCTTACCAACGATTGATCATCACTATAGTCGTAATCATATCATCTTGATCACCAGGGTATAAATAAGTATGACCTAAAGTATAGTAACTCCTACATAAGGTAACCAGTATCTCAGGTTTGAGGATACTTGCACTGCTATTGCAAGACATGACACCAACACATGGATATAGTTATTTTCGAGTGTCTATCTTAAAACGTTCACCAATGTACTACCCGAATACATTCATGTGTTAACTCAAGGTACCACCTTCAACTCATGAGATTGGCTGCTTGGATCTAATCCAAGGTGTAAGCCTACACATGCTAGTTTGTTGGCTTTATTGGTGTCTGGTCTTAATGAAACTATGACAAGGGATATTTAAACTATTCATAGTAATACATGTGCAGTTCTCACACCACATAGCTCCCACTATATCCTTGCACTTTCACGCTATGAAATAGTTATGGACTATGTTTTATCAATGAGCATATATATGATACCAGTGAGATACATAAATTAAATAACATTGATATATAACAAAGATGCCTTTATTATAATTAATAATAATCTAAAATAATTTGTACATTATAACTAATAAAGATATATCATCCCAATTGCGTCTAGGGCATACATCATGTCCAACAACCTAAGCCACAACTCTCATCATTATCCGATGAGCTTGTTCTAAGAGAAACATTTTCCTTTTCAACTCTAGCCGCTTCATGAGCTTTCTCTTGACTTTTAAACCTTTAAGTTTCTTTAACTTAAGTTCCTCAACATTCACTTACTCCTTGAGTTTATTTATAAACTCAATCTCATAAATCTTGAGCAGATTCATGAGATAGGTTAAAGTATAGTTAGGAGAACACTCCTTAAGCATCTTCTTGAAAGAATCATATATATTGGGTAATCCCCTCAATAACATTTCTCTAAAGGATTGCTCATTGTACACGATACCCAACTCCCTTAATTGCTCAAAATTTTCATATATGTATATAACAAACTCTGCTACTGAGGTGTCACCCTGCAATTTATTATGGAATAGTTTATCTTCCAGACTTTCAACCAAATTGAGATTATGAATCATGGATGCAAGATCCAACCCTTTGTAGACGTGTGTGTACTTTGAGAGCATGTCGTCTAACATGGGCTTTGTAAGAAACTCACAGTTTCCCTTATGCCTCTCTTAATCATTCATCTCACATGCAAAAGCATTCTTATCAGGGTGTTTGGGACTTGGATCATCTAGAACATAATACAGGTAGTAGTTCCGGAGAATTCCTCTGACAGTACCAAACCACTCATTGAAGTTGCAGATAACATACTTTATGTTGCCAAGAGGACCGATATCAATACGAGTATTTTTCTTAGTGATCATATTCAATCTAGATATAAGATAGAAATTGTTTAGACATTAGTATATGTACATGCATTTAACATAAGGCCTTTAATTAAACACATATTTCCTACTATATATCGACATTCAAATAGCCCTTCTATTCAATCTGAAAAATCTAGTCCAATAGATTTTCCTTAGTAGGTAACATCCATAGCCCATCTATTATGACCCCCGCTGTAGGTCGAGCCATAATAGACGACCATAGTTGGAACCCATCCATTTGCATTCCATGCAACTGCTAGTTCATCTGAGTTCATTTTCCCAAGACGTGTGCACCTAATTGCATGACTCCTCAAATATGTCTACAAACTGGCATTAGCTCCACTAACATGGATAACTAACCCATTTTGGTTAATGCTTTAGTCTCATATAGTTTCATGACCAAACACATGTTAAAGGAAAGCATGTTGTACATATCCTTACATCCGTTAATAAGGTCCATATCACGACTTATGACGAGAAGACAATTTACCGCCTTACTATTGTTGTAGGGATTTTATTGGTGCAGCTAGTCTCACCCTAGTCTAGAACTTGTATGATGGATATGATTATGATAATGATAATTCTTGGCTATTTGGAATTATTAATCTAAGGGAACATGCTCAAGATTGGTACATCATAATTATTTCATTATTCCAAGACTCCACATAGCATACAAAACAAACAATGTTCATATTTAAGTTCTTGCACCTATGTCTATAAGTTTTAATCTAACAACTTAAACCACAGTTGTAAAACCATATGCAGAATCCAATTCCCATACTAAAAATAAACTAAGTCATAAAAGTACCTTAGGTACACTTGAACCTACTATTGATGGAGATTTCTAGGTAGGAGAGACCCCCTTAAAGTAAATGAGCATCCAAGTCCAATCATTGCCAAAATAACCATGAGTACTTCAATTAGTCATACCATAGCCAATTATGATTTAAAAATTTCATTCTTGTAATAGAGTGAAGTACTTGACAACCCTCAATGTAAAGCATTTGTACGTGTGGTAAAACATTATTGATTTATATGATAATCACTTAGACTAATTTTGAGCAAAACTTTAATCGAGTTATCACATCATTTTCTATAATAGAAATTGAAACCTAAGTCATGCATAACATACTTTAATCAATTCATAGAAAATATCATTTCGACATATTATCATCAATTATGCATACCATAAGTTAGGCTCTGATACCACTGATGGTTAATTAAGGTAATAATTGAACATGCAAACTTGCACGGTGGAATTTAAAAACATAAAATTAACCCTAAAGCATCTCCTAAGCATGGCATGATTGACATAATTTAAGTTGAAACATTCTATAGATGCTAATAGGTTTATAAAACTTAATAAAAGAAGCCGAGCATCTAAGATTAGAGCATTACTAGTTGATGCGTGACTTTTCTTTAATGCGGTGCTCCCTTAGAATAATCGGATAGCACTCCATTATCACAAGCCTCCAAACTAAGACGGCATCTATGATTAGTCCACACGAACCCCAACCGACCAAAACCTCTCGTAGAGGAAGGACTAGTTAGTTAACAAGTAGCTGCTAGACTGCTCGTAGACCAAACTTAAAATATAATTGAGAAGGCTCTTTCCAAAATAGGAATAAGATTTCAAAAGAATTCTTGCGAAAGCAAAGAAACTCTTGGAGGGTCTCTCAAAAAGTCATCAAGAAAAGAAGTCAAAATATAGAAAGAAAGGTTGAGCAACATGCTCCCTTTTTCAGCAATGTGGGATGGGATTTCCCATCCCACATGGGGGTTGACTGCGTGGAGCTCCAAGCTCTGCGGGTCAAACCCAACCGCATAACCAGCTTACGCTGGCTATGCGCTACCACACATGGCAAGCCCTAACTAGCGTTCCTTGTCCCGCAACATGCATGTGCTACCCTAGCTAGCGCATGCCGGTAGCCCATGAGCACACTTTTGGTGCTCATGAGGCTACCATACAAGCTCACCCATGAATAACCCATGTTCAAGAGGCCTACTCGTAGCAAAAAATTCCATTTTACCCAGCATAATTTTAATCCTCCTTTAAAAATTACTTTAATTATTATTTGGTCCAACCAATTAATAATTCATCCAATGAGTTTAAGTATAAGTTCTTTACTTAGTTCGATAAAGACCCAAAGTGTGTGATCTCATAGGATCCTGAAGTATTAAGCCGCTAGAGGTTAACCTAAACTTGGCTTCTCATCTAGGAACCTTTAGGCTCAGTGTTCAAGACCGATAGGGAACCCGATAATTATAGACGATCAAATGGGCTTTCTAGAAAAACCGTATGATTTCTCGATACTCGAAATGTCATGTGCTTGTGACTTGATCCGAATATGCAATGGTAACTAGTAAAATTCATTCCTTCCATCAAGTTAAGTACCATCAAGTTTATTGAGTTCGGATTAAGTGTTAGCTCATGTAATAACTGTAGCTATCCTGGAATTAAACTTGTTCACGAAGAACACCAAGATTTACAATAAACCCGTTCTATCAATCTTATACTCTGATAAGAGATTCATGAGTGTGTTACTTCAACAAGAGGCCTTCAAGTATAACTCCCATTACATCACAATATTAAGAGCGATGGTACCCATCTTGACTACTCGGCTAACCAACAAGTGATCATCACTATACTTGTAATCACCGTATCATCCTGATCACCAGAGTATGAATAAGTATGACCCAAAGTCTAGCAACTCCAACATAAGATAACCAGTATCTCAGGTTTGAGGATACTTTTACTACTACTGCAATAAGACATGACACCAACACATGAATATAGTTATTTTTGAGTGTCTATATTATAGTGATCTCCAATGTATTACCCAAATACATTCATGTGTTAACTCAAGATACCACCTTCAGCTTGTGAGATCGGTTGCTTGGATCAAATTCAAGGAGTAAGCCTACACAAGCTAGTTTGTCCACTTCATTGATGTCCAGTCTCAATGAAACTATGACTAGGGATATTTAGACCATTCATAGTAACATCTGTGTGCAGTTCTCACAACACATAGCTCCCATTATGTCCTCTCATTTTTACGCTATGAAATAGTCATGGACTTTGTCTTATTAATGAATATATGCATATACATAATAGCATATGTATAATACCAGCAAGATACACAATTTCGCAATATTCATTGATAAATAACAAAGATGCCTTATTATTGATAACAATAATCTGAAACTGCTTGTACATTATAAACTAATAAAGATATATCATCCTAATTGCCTCTAGGGCATACATCATAACTAACATCAACTGCTTCACATTACAAGGAATTGGCTAGTCCCTAACAGCTTCAATTTTCTTAAAGTCTGTAACTACCCCCCTACCTAGATTACAAGCCCCAAATATTCCACTTTTTTAGCCCTAAACACACATTTACTCCTTTTGGAATACAATTGGTAATCTCTTAACTTCTTAAAAATAGCCTGCAAATGCCTATCATGTGACTTCATACTCTCACTATAAATCAATATATCATATAAAAAGATCTATATAAACTTCCTCAAATAGGGCCTAATCACCTCAGTTATAAAACTTTGAAACGTTGCAGGGGAATTAGTCAATCCAAATGGCATAACACCAAATTCATATTAACCATCATGTGTTCAAAATACTATTTATGAATATCAGCAGGAAACATTCTAATCTGATGATATGTTGAGGCTAAATTAATCTTAGAAAACACATTGGTTGTATGTAATTTATCAAATAATTCCTCAATTATAGGAATGGGGAACTTATTTTTTTTTATTGTCTTGCTATTGAGCTCTCTGTAGACAATACACATGTGCCAAGAGTTATCCTTCTTTTTAACCAAAACCACTGGTGAGGAATATGTGATAAGTGTATAATTACACTTATTATCATTATAATTTTACACACTAAACACTATATTTTAAGTCATTTTTATACTTCATATAAAAGATTTCACATGGTATGTAGTTGTTTTTTATGCAAATGCAGATACTAGGTAAATC
>CATIWQ010058139.1:0-23792 GCA_949673415.1 Euphorbia schlechtendalii | reverse complement strand
GTTGTTGTTCTAACTCAGTTAGGCCTAGAACACGAATGGGTAAAGTACCAATAAGCCCACCAACCAAGAGTTCTTTTGAGAAAAGGATTGGATAGTTTATTCTACCGGACATTCAATAATGGGTTTTTGTTTGAGCTCAGCTCGGCTCATTATTGGAGGGTTGTGGATCTTGGAATAAAGCCAACAAAATCATCAACATAAATGAATTTGGATTAGTTAATTTGTTTAATGGCTTTAAAGACCTTTAATTTTAACCTTGTACTGATTATTCTATTTAGACTAACAAATAAGTTTTAGCAATAAAACGACCAATCATTCAAACTATAATACATCCTTAAAAGGACTGGCAATCTAGGCAACACTTCCTTGATTGGGCTCAAGAACTAGTGGATAGTTTTGAGACACGGATCGAAGGAATGTATGGTAGATAGGCCTAAGCCCACTAGAAAGGATACTATACCGACCTAATTTAGGTGGTATGTAAATTCAAGAGGAAAGCCGGGATTTGAAACACCTTATGTTAGCTAGAAGTTTCTTGAATTGTGCAAATGATTAAAGGAGATGCAAGCCTATGCTATGATTAGGTCTCTTAACGAGACTTTCATGAGCAACCTTATTAAGACAGGTTCTTGATCACTCGGGTGTTTCAATCCCACAAGATGAATACTATAATCTCTATGAATACTTATGTGTAGAAGATGGAGAAACTCATTAAGGGTTTTGTTTATCTTAGTACACCAGTTTCATGTGAGTTGATAGTTAGAACTGTCATGGCCTTCCTATTTGAATCCTATGACCATTTCATTATGAGCTACAAGCCATAGATGAATATGACTATAGTTGAGCTGCAAGAGTTACTTGAACTAACTTGGAGTTTGGTAAATAGGACTCAACCAGAGTTGATGGTGGATAACCAACTCTAGGGCATAGATGAGATCTTGATGTTCAAGGGGCTCATGACTAAACAAGAAGTTAAGTCTATACTACGTCCAAAGGATACTCTTATCAGATACAAACAAATTGGAAACAGAATGAGAACATGTCCTTAACCATATGAGAGATTCTATGAAAGGCATTAAGTGTTTTCTCATAGAGGTTTCTATGTCATAGATATGCTTATTTCTCTTCAAAAGGGATAAGCATGAAATGCTTAATCTAGTCTATATCCAAAAGTTATTTAGACCGAGTTAACAAGAAGTATATAGTAGAGTTTTCTACAAAGAAAGCTTAGGATCAGTTGATTGACAATCATCTGATCATATGAGCTACTTAAATACTTGGTGAAATAATGTAGAAGCTATTCAATAGACTTGTAGATGTAGCAAATATCCTGGTGAGCCTGAAGTGCAGTGGAAGCATGTGTAGGGCCTGAGGCGTATATGCTAGTCAACAAAGTTATTGAATGAGTGGCTAACACAATAGACCCAAAACGTAGTGGGAGTATATATAAGTCCAAAAGCGTGATAGTTGGAAATAGACACATTTCTTTATTATTCTTGGGGCTTAATTTTATTAGCATAACTAATGAGATTAGATCAATGGACCTTGATTATGTCAAGGACTCTAGGAATAAAGTTGAGAAATACATAGGTTATAATATCAAGGTTTTTGGTGTAACCAGGAATGCTAGCATATTAAAACCTAGTTTGAATTGTCTCTCAAGACCCGAACTAAGAACATATCTTAGTTGACTACTGGTTTGCAACATCACACTCTTACTGAGGCTAGTGAAAGAGCACCATATGAAATATGGATAGGTTGAAACTTAATGTGTCTTTCTCTAGATTTTAAAATTGTGAAGTCTGAATCTAATAGTTGACATGAGATTGAATATCTATGTCATGGTATTGATGTCAGATTGGCATAAGAAAAATCTACTTGAGCCTATTTGTGAATTACCCATTGGAAACCAAAGGGTATTGCACTACAACTCTGCCTGAACATACTGTTTGAAGCTTGTAAGGGTGTTTTCTTAAGAATGTAGTTCTTTGAGAAAAGTAGTGGGAGCACGATTGAACTTGTAAGTTCAAGTCACACAAATTCTGAAAGGACGGATCAGATTTTTTCATTTAAGCTTTACATGTTTGAAGCATAAGTTGAAAAGACACAACTGCACTAAAAGGCATGTCGGTTCAGTCACAAATTGGAGAAATACAATTTCTCCTAAATAATGATGACTCTTATCATGATCACGAGTAAGAGATTTGGAACCCATTGGAAGCTATTGAATCTTCAAGTAGCAATCCAATGATGCTTTTATAGGTAATGTGCGTATGTGATGTTAACCAGTAACGTGGTAACGTTTCCAAATATTACATTGAGATAGTATGGTTATGATTGGGTAGATTGAAAGTGGTTCACTAAAGTTATAGTGAATAATTTGCAATATAAGCTTTAGGCAAAACCATGACATTCTTTCGGGATGCAGATATAAGTTGCTAAATCAGATCCAAGAGAATGGGCCTTAGGATAAAAATCTATAAAATTAGATTTGATCTAATCGGTTTAACCTAAAGACTAGATGTATTCAAGTTTTGTTAAGATTGCTGAAAGTTATAGTATGAGCTGAGAGCTCTATACACTATCAAGCATGTGGTGAAGGAGGTGGAAACAACCAAAGATATAGGGCACAACATGGCGAAGCTGCTTGAGAGCATGTCTAGACTAGTGGTCAACTATGATGACAAGCTGGACCGTGTAATCAAGATAGTGGATGCCGCAACCAAGAAAGCAGATAAATAGCTCATGCTAAACATTGACTCCCTCATAGAAAGATTGAAGTTGTTTATAGAGAAGTTAACAAAAACATGGAAGATTCTATTAAGAATGCGCAAAAGGCCATATGTTAAGCCATGGGAAAACTTTTCCTAGAGCCCACTAAGTCATTAGATCTTGAAAATGGAATCAGTGCACAAAAAGCTAAACATAAATAAGGTCAAAATAGAAAATCTATAGAAGAATGTGGGTCAGCTTTTGCACACCAGAATGTATGATGCAAAGGATTGACTATACAACAAAGTGTATGTCTTTAATATGGCCACAGATCCTTGATATGGAGGCCAAACTGAAGATGTCATTATTTGCCTTAGATTTCAGAGCTCTGTTGTAGTGCTTTAAATAGTTCAGATGTCAAGGTTTCAATCAAATCACTCATCTTTCTCGATGGCATCACTTCCTGCTCACTAATAATCAAGACTTATTGATGACCCAGGGAAAGGAAATGTTAGAGCAAGAGATTTCTCCACAAATCATTAGTAGGCAAGAGGATTTTCAGGCTACCTTGGACTTTTTTAGCATCTGTCTTGAGCAAATTGTGAAGGGACATGTTACAAAGGGGGAGAAGGTAGTTGAAGATGTGACTCATACTACAAATCTCAACAAGTTATCTCTGCTCAAGTGTCCTCAGCATTAACAACAACAACAACAATAGCAAAATCCATCCTCCTTTTAGCCAGACTCATCACATCAATGCAAATAGGCATAGCTCTAGAATAGGCAAAATCTATATAATAGGAACTTAATGTAAAACTTAGGCCAGAAAACAATTTGTGGGCTGATCAAGTACTTTTGATAATTAATAAAAATTGTGATTTTATCCATATCAAGTTAAGAGTTTCTTAACTTCTCATTATGCTTAAGTTTGTATGTTATTTCTACTTATATACTGATGCTGGAATACATACCAAAGACCAACCTCAGAGAAAAGCTAGAGTAAGATAAAGTCCCAAATCAAAGAAAATTTCCTCTAAGTATGAGGGAGCTGAGTTGACTGAAGTGGATCCACTCAGTATGGGGAGTCCAAACTGACTAAAAATTCGCTCAACATAGGGGAGTCTTATATCACTTTCCAGGTTTCCCTATATCTTTAAACTAGTTATTCAATTGATCTCTTCTACTACCTAATTTGTCATCTATCCAAAATGGGGGAGATTGTTGAACCCAAGTTAATGGTACCTCACAGTACTTAAAACATTTTGGAGAAAACAAACTGACTAGGATAGTGAAATTAATTGAGTACTAAGTAGACTCTTGATTAATCAAGTTCACTAGAGTTTGTTTAAGGGAAAACAACTCAGTTTACTGAGTGATTAGTTAAGTTCTGGCTTAGAGTAAGAAAAGTTGATTCAACCAAGTACTACAGAGTTTATAAAGATCATGAGCGGATGACACGGAATGCGATGGGCCGAGAGCATGCTGGTAATAGGAGCAGTCCACCGGGGTGTTTTTGTGGAAAATAAAATTACCGGGTCGGGGACTTGGAAGAGAAAGCGAAAACACTTTTATATTGGTCAAAACCCAAATCCGCCATCCCTTAGTGTAGAGTCGCCACCCGTATTAGCTCTTCCAGGAATTAGAGTCTTGTCAGGCTTAACATCCGTGAGACGACCCACTAAGACATAGAGATTCAGGTTCGGGATATGTTGCTTACTTCTTATTGGATCACATTAAAATACATATACAGTAATCCGTATTTCTTAATTGTGCATATTCATATTTATGTCATTTTCGAGTTTATAATGTATGATTCACACATATTTGGAAAGTGATAAATAAATGAGGAAAAGTAAAGATTAAGATTACAAAATCTCGGGGGATGCAATCACTCGCCTAATCTATTAATTACATTTCCTAAAAAATATAATTGAAATTGTGATGCCCGAAGGAAAAATTAAATCCTAAACATACATCTAATCCTAATCTACCTGCATCTATAAAGGTTAGCATAAGGTATAACTCAACATTTGCACATATGTTCGATTTGATTTTGACGAGGCCCGTGTGGCCTAATTGAAAAATTAGAGATTAAAAATTCTTATTTAGAAATAAAAAGGTTCATTTTTATTAACACATTGGTTGTTCATTTTAATTAGTGAAAATGCTCGCATGGCAAAATTGTGAGGACTATTATTTGAGAATAATTTTTTATTCCCTTCACAGGGGCATTTTAACAGGAATCTTCAACAAAAAGAAGAAATAGAAATATTACATTAATATCTACATAATAAAAGAAAACAGAATTATTCCTAGGTCGACAAGCAGAATAAAATAAAACATACAAAATGCAAGAGATAAAGTAATACTAGGAACTCAGAGGCTTACCCTTATGAAAAAAATCCACTTCGATATACCCGCTTGATCCTTGGGAGAGTTCCTCGTTCATCTTTAGTCTAGTTTCGTGATTAAAAGAAATTCAGAATTAAAATATGTTTTTAATTCAAAAAGAAATTTTAGAATAATGTAATTTGCTAAAAGCTAGAGTATTTTTGTATTTTTATGCTAAAAATTGCCGGTCCTAAACATTGAAATTCCCTGGATATTTATAGGGGAATTTTTCCGAAAATAATCAGGACTTATTAAAAAAAAATAGGTGAGGGGGTCCCTCGCCGAAACTCTGGCGAGGTTGTCTCACCAAACTTCTGGCAAGGATGCCTCGCCAGACATCTAGCAAGGCTAGCTTTGCACCCCCCCATTTTTTTATTTCATATTTTTATTTTTAATTTTAATTAATTTTAAAAATATTTTCAATTAATTAATTTTTACTAAATTCTAATTTTCCAGTCATCAAACACGTGAGCTGGTACAAAATCCCATGCTCAAAGCTGCCCCCCGTGGGATCGCTGCTGGTTAAATAGCCAGAATGATCACATGAAATGAGCGAGGGATCGAGAAAATACCTAACCGATGTGGTTGGCGACTTTGAATCCTCTATTAGTGTCTCATGTGGGTGACTCGTTGTTTCTTACATCGGCGTGATTTTGACAGACAAGTGTTTGTTCCTTAAATTGCAGTCATTATGTGCCCCCTTGTAAGTTGACCTCTGGTCGATTTTCTTTATCGTCGGAACTGCCGGGGTGAGGTGCCTGAAAATTAGAAAAAAATTAGGAGGTAAATATATTTTTTTTAATTGTTTGATTGAGTTTATGCCAAGCAAAAATTTTTACCCCTTCAATCAAATATTAAAACATGATGAAATAATAAATTTAGCAAGTTAGAAAAAAATATCAAGGATGTCCCGTGCAACGCTCCGTTTTGTTAGGCACCTTTTGTTGGAGAACATAGGAGGGGTGGGGTCCGCTCCTTTTCCTTATAAATACATCCACCTTCTCTTTTATTTCTTTCACTTTTACTTTCTCATTCTCTCTCTAGCTACTTTCTCTCTAGCCACTTTTTCTCTTCCTTCTCTTTAAAGATGTTATCGAAGGTTGCTAGGAGGTAACTCAATTTTGCGTCCAGCCTTACGCCTCAACCTATCGATCACCTTGATGTGTTCTCTATCGATATTGACGATGTTTAAGGTCTCAGTGAGAGGGACACCATGCTTGGGTTCACCCCACCACCCCCATACAGGTGTTGGATCCCTATTTTCCTGCTTAGATTCACCTTTCCCTGATTGAGGTATTTCTCAAAAACTCACTTTTTATTGTTTATTTGCAAGTGCATTTTTAGTTCTTTTAGGAAGTAGAATCGAACCAAAACTTGATTCATGTCACGGAAATTAGCTTATAAAAGAACAAAATCTAGTTAAAAAAAATTTCCCTTCATTATATTTTGAAAAAAACATCTAATGGTCTGCAAGAAAAAATTCCGGTGGACACCTGACAACAACTGAGCCCCTTTGGGGCACGCTAGAAGCTCTGGCAAGACCCCTTCGACGAGGCCCCTAGGGGTCTTGCCAATGGCGAGCAGCCCCTTCAGGGCTCTCGCTAGCCAGTCGGTTGCTCTGTTTAAAGAAAATAATATTTTTCTTTTTTTAAAAAAGAAAATAAAGAAATTTTGTAAAAACAATTTGGAGGAAGAATTTTCACAAATTGATGAAGTGAATTTTGGCTTGGTCCATTTTTATTAACCAAAGTTTTGTTAACATATTTTTCTTAACCTGGCGTTGTTCTTTTATTTGCAGTCTCATGTCCTTCATCACATGGGTGGGTATGCTACCATCCAGACTTGGTGGTGACACGCTTCTGTACGGCTTGAGCTAAGCTTGCCTAGGCCATCGTGGCCTCTGGCTTTTATAACATAGATGGGTTCTTGCAACTGACGATGCTGCCTTATGTGACGTCGATTGCACTAGTACAGCGATGGTGCGATGTTTTCCATACCTTCTACTTCACCATCAAGGAGGCCACCGTTACCCCGTCTAATGCCGTGGCCATTACCGGTCTGCCCTGGGCCGGGAACGTAATCCATTCAGATGCCTTTATGGAGAGGTTCTTTAAGACCTCTACCGTTTGCAACACATTATTGATTTGTTTGGCATCGATCCGAGGGGCAAAGCACTCCGCTACTATGAGCGGATGATGTTCTACCCGCGCGATCGCCACGAGGCGCCAGTCTCATGAGATGGGGTGTGGGTTTTTTGAAAATGTGTTATTTTGTTATGGAATGGATTCCAAAGACTCAAGGCCTAAACCTCTAGCCTACATTATACAGAGTTACCACCCGTATAAGCTCTTTCGGGAAATTTGGTACAGCCTAGATCTGTTAAGCCTAAAAGATACCATAGTATAGAGATTCGGGTCCAGATGAGTTTTCTTACTTCATCGTTGTTTGAGTCATATTAGGCAATTGGCTACCATTTTCCAATATTATGATATCCTGTTCTAAATTGTTTTTGAGTTATATTTAGCATACATACGGAAAGCAATAAATAAGTGCGGAAAGTAAACACGTAGGAAAGTAAATGCGCCTAGTCTAGGGGGGGATTATTTACATATTTTTGGGATGGGGGATACAAAACTTCCTATATACAAGAGATCTAGGGGAATGAATACATCAATATCCTATTATACAACTGATCTAACAAATACATAATTTTTATTAAAAAAATGTGATACCCGAAGGAAAATAAATTCTAACATACATCTAACCTAATCTACCTGCATCCACAAATGTTAGTACAAAATATTTTCATAACACAAATACGTGCCAGTGCACCAAGTATGTTCAATTTGAGTATTTGGAAGACCCGTACGGTTTAATTAAAAAAGTGTCAACAAAGGCTTGTGATTTTTGTTGTAAAAATAATCCCTTTTTATACAATTATGTTGCTCATTTTATTAATGAAAATGCCGCATGTGAATTTTATTGAGTCTGTTATCTGGGAACCGGGGTTCGTTTCGTGGGGGTTTCCAAAACTTAATTATTCATAAATAAATGGAAGTAATGAATAATTATAGGGCCATGAACATAATCATTATCTTTTGTGTATATTCCGAGGAAATTCAAATACAGAGAAAACTAGTATTTAGATTCTCTCTCGGAATATATCCAAAAGATAAATATAAAATTATTATATTAATCTTGATATGCTTATGTAAATAAATTATTTTTGTTAATTAAGCCATAATTAATGCATAATACATAAACTTTTTTTTAAAATAAGGAGGTAATGCCGACGTTGGTGTCGGCATTGGTAAAATTATTGGCAATGTCGATACCGATGTTCATAATGTCAGTACTGACATCGTAGGTCCAGACCTGCAGAAAACACAAAAAAAGTAGAAACAGCAAAACAAAAATCTGAAACTTCAAATGATTATAACTTTTGCTATACTTAACCAAGTTAGATGATCTTTATCATTCCGGAAAGCTCAAGATGTGCAAAATATGTTTAGGCAAACAAAATACTCGAAAAGATTTGAAATCATACCATAATTCCCAAAAAATAGATTGGTGTGCAAAAACGGAAATAACCAAAAAGAAAATAAAACTTCAAAAAGAAAAGCGTATAAATGTAAGCACAAACTCTAGGAACTCAGAGGCTTACCCTTAGTCGAGAATCCACTTCTTCGAGATCCGCAAAGTTCCTTCAGGAAACCCTCCTTGTTTCTTTGGTTGGTTGACAAGGTAGTTTGGCTTGAGAAAACTAAGTAATGGGGCAAGTGTTGCTCCACAAACTTAAAGTGAAATGATTTTCGTGTAGTTAGGGATTATGTTAATGGTTTCTTTACTAAGTTTTATTGATTCAATACCTAAAAAATGTGATGGAAAGTAGCTTAGTCATCCATATGAACTAAGGACATGAAAATGCAAATTTTTCTTTGTTATTGTGAAATGAACTCTCTTTTTTTTTCTAACATCAGTAACGATATTTCAACATCAGTACCAATGTTAGTAACGTTTATGTTAATGTTGGATTTTTTTTATCTAACTTCAGTTCAAATTGGACTTGGTTACTGATGAGGCAGCCTAAAAAAATCTACGGTTCGTTAGAAACGAGGAATGATTCTCCCGAGGACCTTCGAGACCTTGTTAAAGTGGAAGACTAGCAAAGGAAAATAAATTACAGCTTCATCATCGAACTCGTGAGTGAGGATTAAAATCCTATGCTCACAGCTACAACACGCTAATTGAGTACTGGACCGGCCGACGATCCATTTCGGCTAAGGAGAGTCCACATTGTGTTTGATCCTTCCTTATTACATTGCAGAGTGTGACCTTCTTCACGGTCATGAACAGTGAGATCAACTACGGTTGATTAAACTTTTAGCTAATATCAAGAGTGTTAGTGGCCTTAACTAGCCCCTACGATATTGGCCTAGACGTACTTTGCCCTTGGTCTGGTTACAAGGGCCCACCAGAAAGTGCTGCAATGTTGCCCCATGCTTCTTCAGGTATTGTTTATTCATTTATCATTAATATATATTAGTTCTTTTTGGTTTTCATTGTTTAACTTTATATTTGTATTTCACTATGCACGCTTGGGATTTCTATCATGATTTTCTTCCTGCCCCCCGATTTGCTGATGCTCTTGAGGACTCTCCTTGTCTCACTCGGATTTTTGCCCTTTGAGGGAGAGAGATTTTTTCTTGAGGATTACCAGGAGCATCTTTGCAGCTTGACACTATCAAGTGATATTCCTTGTTTTGGTAAAGAGAATCACATTTATCTTTTGTCTATGACTCATCCTAACTTGAGTTGATTGTATTTTCAGGTTGATCGCAACCCTTGGAGGGGGCTCCCATGCTATCATATGGTGAAGGAGATCATGAAAGAGGTGCACCGGAACCGATTCATCTTGGAGGGTCCTAGGACGCAGGAATGGTACCTTTGGGAGCGTCTTCAGTATTGGCGAATTTAGCCAGTGGCTGAGAGACATATCCCTATTGTTCCTCCTACCAGACTCTTTTGGGTACACTTGGTGATCATCGATTTAGAGGAGAGATGGTTGTTTTTTGAGGAGCATGGCTCGCAGATCTATGGTCGGTGCAGCAATTACGAGGCGTTCATCCAAGACATGTTGATCCCGCTCTATCCTCCGACCCAAGCTAAGGTCGAGCGGCCTCGTGTGCGGTCAGGTAGTCATGGGGCAGGAGGTTCCGGTGCGAGTATTAGCAATACCATTGTAAGTTGTCAAGTACGAGAGTTGTACTATATTGAACGTTTCCATTTTTCATTGATCTTATTTCTGATCGTAATTTGTTAATGCATGAGGCTGCTAGGAAAAGGGCTTAGGTTCTTAACCTAAATGCCTCCGCTGGAGGTATGAGCTTCGCTTCCTCAAACTTCATTGAGGGGAGATTGATAGTTGCATTAGACATGTCTTTCAATCTGATGGATTACTCAAGGATGGAGAGAGAAGAGTTCTTGCTCGAAGCCTCCACATGTTGTCTTTCAACCCTTCTAACACTACTCATGTAAGTCTTTAACTAAATGACTCATTCTCAAATGTAGCATAGCGATTTGAGGATATTTGATGTTCTTTTATTCATTTTGTAGTTTGCTCGGGAGGAGATGGAGTGAGTGGCTCGGCATTCCCTTGCCTAGAGGGATATGATGATCTCCTAGGATGGAGTCGGGTGGGTTTGCTTTACCTCTTGACTTATTTATCCTTGATTTGTAATGCATGTATAATATATAATGCTTAATGTATGTGATTGTGATTCTCGTATGCTATGATGGTTGTAATCGTTGGCGGCTAGGGGGATCGACTACGAGTAGCTTTACTTGGAGCTTGAGGATCGTTTTTATGCAATGGACATTCACCATTAGGATCTAGATTCTCACTATCGAGGCTTGGACACCAGTCACTGAGATTTGGATACACGATATCGAAGCTTGGATGCCCAGCATCAGGAGTTGCTATGGTAGACTGCCAAGTCTGCCCAAGCTAGGGAGGAGTGAGCTTCTACTGAAGATTTTGCTCACTCTCTTGAGCTTGGCTTCTCTACTTTGCTCGATGGATCGAGCACCGAGCCACTACTTACTACTTAGTGGGACCCTATCTATTCTTGTATCTCTTAGCCTCCTCCCACACATCGTCCGAATGATGGCGCTTTTAGGAGTTTGTGCCTCGAGGATTTTGAGATTGCTACCATGGAGCCCCAAGATCCGATGGGTGGAGATAACCAATAGGCGATGCATGCTTAAGAGCTTCTTTTTTTTGTCTTGTTTTCCTTTTTAAATAAAACTCTTAGATAGCCTTTGTAGAACTTCGAAATCTTGGATTTATGGAAAAGAATAGGACTTTAGCTACTATGTGCCAGGTCCTTATGGAGCTTTTTCTTATGGAAGTGAATGTTTATGTGTATATTTGAATGAATGAATGTGGTATGCTAATGCGTGTAGTTTACATCAGTTTTGAGGAATTTTCTTAAGCTCTTTCTTGCTGAGGTCGATACATAACGAGTGACTTAGGGCTTTCCTTTGCACAACCCTGGGGCCTGATTGGTGAAAACTCAATGGGTTTGGGGTGCGAGGCCTTCAATACCTCGCTTCTAGGCCCGTGAACATAACCTTTATCCATGCTGCTATGAAGTTCTAGGATCCAGCTACCCACGTCTTCTACTTTGTTGACCTTGAGATTTGCCACTTGGTCGGAGTATCATGCCATTTTAGGGCTTCCATTTCCGGAGAATCCAACTTTAACATTCCTTGTGAAGCTTTCCTTTGCATTTCCTTCCTTCCAATTCAAGGGTAAGGATAAGTTGCGAGAATTGTGGAACTAAGAATCCAGCAAGCTCTTCTTATTTGCCCCTCTTAATGATGGAGGTTTTCAAGTTGATGTTATCCTTAGCTGGTGTGAGACTACTCCTAGCTCTTATCTTGCATGGCCCTCCATGCGGGCCTAACTTCTCATGGAAAAGTTTATTTATGGGGTTGGAGTAGCTGCCCCATTTCGCTTGTTGTTGGTTATTGACCCACTCCCTACAGGTCTTTCTCCTACAGCTCTAGCTTTAGTAGAGAGCTTGGTTCACATGGACTTTTCTAAAAGAACCCAGACTTAGTGGGTGACCACTTTGCTTTACTTGAGGTATATTCTTTTAACCTTTCTCTTTTTGAATTTCATCCTCTTATTTGAGGTGAATACTTATAGGTGTGGTTGTTGGAGAAGCTTTTCTTGACTACCAACCATCGCTTGTGCAAGGCGCGATATCTTCCCTCACATTATGGTGTTAGGGAATTTGTCAGGATGGACCACCGTACATTGACTGAGCAGAGGCTTGTATCAAGATTTTGCATTCTTATCGAGCTTTCGAGATTCGCTAGCTCAGTCTTTGGTTGGAGATTCCTTTCATGGCCACCAACATGCATGACTCAAGCATGCTGTTGATGGGCTTATTTGGCATCACCTCCTATTCTCCTTCCCACCTATGTAGTCAGTACAGGTGTCAGCAGCGAGTTCCTAGGCTTCTATGTTCGACCCGTTTCCATGACTTTGGTCCCGACACACCGGATGCTATATGGAGACGTTAGGCATGTACTACATTTATTGCTTTGGATTACAACACCCTAGAGAATACTGATACTAATGAGTTTTATCACGGATGTCTGGGTGATATTAGGAGTCTTCCTAATGCTGATCAGCATCTCAAGGTGTCATGAGAGTGGGAGTAAGACGAGGATGACTTGGATCCTCTTCCTCATACTTCAAGGAAGCATGCTTGTTAGACTGATTAGCACCCGTAGATCTATATTTGTTTACCATAGACTTTGACATTTGTTTTCTAGACTTTGTGTTTTATTTATTTTTTGACATTATGAAGCTTATTAAGGTTTTTTGATTGGAATTTGTTATGTTTACTTGAGATATTCTACATGCACACATCCGTACAACATAAACATAAATGTGTCAATAATAACAAGATTTCATTAATGATTTTAAAGAGGGTACAAATTTTCCAATGATTTGAATCCTACCACCAACTAGCCTTGAACAGGTTTTCTAACTCGTGGTCCTTCTATTTCTCACAGAGTCCTAATTTTTACCTGAGTCACCCATTATGGGGTTTTCAACTCAGTTGACTTTTATTATTATTTTTTACAAAGAAAAAAGTCCTAATTGTTGCCCAGCCCAAGTGTCAACTAATCGACTAACTTTTAACAATTTTCTCTTTTTTTTGTATACTATTTTTTTTCGATTTATTTCTTTTACCCCTAAATGTGGTAGCGCTTGAGCCTGTCTTGATTAATCGGGTTGACGAATTTGTTACCTTCCATGTCCATGATCTTGGTGGTTCCTTTTCTTAGGATCTTTTTCATGACGTAAGGGCCTTCCCAGTTTGGACGAAACTTCCCCTGAGCATCCACCTTCGATGGTCTCATTTGCTTCAAAACTAGGTCTCACGCCTTCAAAGGTTGGTTTCTGAATTTGACCCGATTATTGTACGCCCTAGCCATGCGTTGTTGATACATCTACAGGTGGTCTAATGCTTTTAGGCACTGTTCATCTATCATGTTCAGTTGCTCGAATCTGGCTCTTTCCCAATCTGATTCCTTTAATCTCTCTTCTAGGGCTACTCGAAGAGATCTCACTTCTATTTCAATCGGTAAGACTACTTCCATCCCGTATACTAACGAGAATGGGGTTTGATTAGTAGGAGTTTTGACATTGGTTCTGTATCCCCATATCGTAAATAGCAATTTATCAGCCCAATCTCTGTAGGTAACAACCATTTTGCTCAAAATTTTCTTGATCGATTTATTGGCTACTTCTATTACCCCGTTGGCTTGTGGTTTGTATGGGGATGATCGATGATGCTCGATCCCATATTTTTCTACCAAATCTACTATCGCTCCTTGAAACTGAACCCCACTATCCAATACGATGTGATTTGGGATACCATAGCGGGCGAAGATATGCATTTCTATGAACTTGGCCATCTTCTTAGCGATGATATTGGTGTAAGACTCGGCCACTACCCATTTTAAAAAGCAGTCAACAACTACTACAATAAATCGATGCCCATTAGTTGAACTAGATCAAATTTCACCAATGATATCGATGCCCCACACTAAGAATGGACAAGGAGTAGATAAGCAATGTAGTTCGGATGGGGGTAAGTGACTGATGTCTCCATGAATCTGACATTCGTTACATTTTCTTATTTCAGCCACCCAATCTGAGACCATTATCATCCAAAATTAGCCTTGGCACTAAATTTTCTTTGCAAGTGCCAACCCATTCATGTGGGGTCCATAATCTCTCGCATGTGTTTGTCGGATGACCAACCATGCCTTTTTTTCAATGAGGCATCTTAGCTATAATCCTTTAGATGTGCATTTGAACAAATCTCCATTGACTAATCTGAATTGTACCGCTAACCATCGTAAGGAAGTTCATTTTGAGTCCATTTCTTCCTCTGGATTGAAAATTTTTTTTGATGTCTAAGAACCAACTACTTGTGGCTTATTAGTCTTTTCGGTTTCCACTAGGTAGCAGTAGAAATGTTCTTTGGCTATCTGAAGGATAACTGGCTTTATTGGTTGAGCCTGGGGACATTTCCACATTGAGCTAGTGTAGCGAGTGCATCAGCCATCTGGTTTTCATCCCTTGATACGTGTTTGAAAACACATTTCGTGAACCTTTGGGAGGCCTTCCAGAATGCTTCCACGTAAGGACGAAGTGATTCTTCATTGATTTCCCAATCTGTAGTAACTTTTTTGATGACTAGAGCAGAGTCCCCAACCATTGAAACTTCTTTTTCCTGCACTTTCCTAAGTGCCTCCAATCCAAACAGACAAGCTTCGTATTCTGCACCATTGTTTATTACTTGGAACTCCAAGCATTTCGAAAAAGGTATGACTTCATTTTGCGGGGTTATCAAGATGACACCTAGGCCAGCTCTACTTCTATTCATCGTGCCATTGAAGAACATTTTCCATTCTATTCAGGCCTCTTCTACAAGTGCTAATTGTTCATCTGGGAATTTGAGATCCACGACATAATCAGATTCTAGTGGTTGATTGTCCATAAATTCTGTGATTGTTCATCCCTTGATTACTTTCTTGGTTGCGTATTCGATGTCAAATTTTGATAATAGTAGTAGCCATCGTGAGAGTTTCCCAGTGAGTTTTGGCGAATGGCATAGGCATTTCATCGAGTCGATCTTTGTGACTGCTTGGATTTTGTAGGATATAAGTAGTGGCGTAGCTTCTTTGTTAGCCAAACCATCATTGTGCAAATTTTCTTCACTAGAGTGTAGCGTGTGTGAGCATGGATTTTGTACCAGCTTGCGCGTTCAATAATGACGACGTTTCGGGATATTTATCCTCGAATCACATGATTTTCGACCGTTCGATGATCTTCACATGGGAGTCTTCCTCGTCTCTGAATTTAAAAAGACTTTAATTCAGAAAATTAACTAAAAAATATAAAAATACATAAAAAATTCAAAAATCGCTGCAAATCGGATCCGGAGCCTGCCTCACCGATATCTGGCGAGGCACAGCTCGCCAGAGTCCTGGTAAACCACACCAGGGGCCTGGCGAGGTACGCTAGTGGTCTGGCGAACCTCGCCAGGGGCCTGGCGAGGCTCAGAACGTGGTGAGGCTCGCCAGGTTATCTGGCGAGCTTCGCCAGGTCTGTAGGCGAGGCTTGCCTTTGCGAGCCAAGCCTTGCCAGACTCTTTGGCGAGGCTCGCCGGCCTTGCCAAAAAGGGCTGGCGAGGTCACCAGCCACTCTGGCGACCCCGCCAAACTTTTTTTCCTTTTTTGGATTTTCCAGGATTTTTCTATAAATAGTCGGGTCTTTTTCAGTAAACGGTGCTCGGAAATTCAGAGAGAAAAATCCTCTCTTTTAGATAACAAAAAATAAAAACATGATTTCTTACTTTCTTCTTATTTTTTCTCGGATCCAAAAATCTTTTGAATCCCAAATTTCTTCAACTCTTTATCAAATTTCTTCTTTTTTTTCTTCTTAAATCCTCATATATTCTCGGGTCTAAAACCAATTTAGAACCCGAGTCTGATTATCTTTTGGATAAATAAACACTTTGTTTTGCAATCAAACAATTATTTTCACATTAAACCACCATAACTACAATTAAACCAAAACGAACGAGGAACGCTCCCGGGGATCGAATGGACTCTCCGAACTGTATTCACGCCAAAAGGGTAATGCCTCTGAGTTCCTAGAGCTGCTTATTTCGTGCTCCTCTTTTTTCTTTTTAATTTCTTTCTATATGTGAACCTATGAATTATTTTATTTTATTGTAAATATTGTAATTCTCTTCTTCTTTTATTTCTTTTTAATTTTTGTATTAGAATACCCCAACGAAGGGAATTAAAATTATTCCCGGATGACAGACCTCACCTTTTTCCATGCGATCATTTTCATTAATTAAAATTGACCAATCAATGTGCTAATAAAATGAACTGTTTTATTTAAATTAACAACTTTAAAATAGCCGATGTTTTTAATTAGGCCACACGGGCCTCGCTAAAATCAAATCGAACATATGTGATATATCCCCTATGCTAACCTTTGTGGATGCAGGTTAGATGTATGTTCAGACTTTTATTTTTTCCTCCGGGTATTGCACATATTTTACAGAAAATGTAATTACTAGGGTAGCGGGCGGTTGCATCCCCCGATTTTTGAAAGCCTTGTAATTTTTATTTTTCGCATTTACTTACTGTTTTGTGGATGATTTATTATTTCACATTGTGGATAGATTTACTGCTTTTTCTATATGTGAATCATGCATATAAACTCGAAAAATGACCTAAGTGCGAATATGCATAACTAAGAAAATACGGTTTTCTATAGATGTAATATTACGTGATCACTTAAGAAATAAGCAACTTATCCCAGACCCGAATCTCTGTGTCTTGGTGGGCCATCCCCCAGATGTTAAGCCTCACAGGACTCTAATTCCTGGAAAGAGCTAATCCAGGTGGCGACTCCACACTAAGAGACGGCGGATTCGGGCTCGAACCGATCTAAAACGTTTTCACCTTTTTCTCTTTCAAAACTTTTTTTTCCCGGGTCCTCAACACGGTGCACCTTTTTTCAAACACCCTGGTGGACCGCGCCTCTCATCTCGCACTCTCTCGGCCCACCACTCCGTGTCATCCGCTCACAGTGGCGACTCCGCTGGGGATTTTTCTAAAACTTTTTTTTTCAAAGGTTTTAGATTTTGGATAAGTGTCGAAAATTATTGATCACATTATTCTGTTTTCTCTTAGTTATGACATATTCATAATAATGCATTGCAGTAGAAGGGATTAGCCCATAAGTCTAGGGTACCCTTATTACCGCGAAGCTTTCTCTCATACTAATCTGCCTCCCTGAGGAAAGATAGTACTCGAGCGGGTGGAGCACTTGTTGCCATATCGCATGTACCTCCCTCGTAAGAGGCTTGGAGTGTATTTTAGCGCAACAAGAACCTTCTACATCAGCAACCCATTTCTAAACCCTCATGTAAATAAACCATAGGCACTTTCCCTAGGGTGTTACCCAAACACACGGTCATGCATTATATTTTCTTGCAGGTGCGCTCCTTAGTATCTTCATGATCCTAAGATGAACCAAACTTAGGATAGAGACTAGCCAAAAACCCCACACGCGGGAGTTGGATGGTTGGAAGATATGATGTTGCATGCTATGTGCTACTTGTATACTACTTTCAATTTGTCATTGTACAAATGTCATACTAACCATGAATTTTTTTGCAAACACTCGAATGCACACACTCATGATATTAAACGTACATATCACGTTATCATCATGATACCACATACACTTAGGCATAGTTGACACTATAGATTGTGTCACCCTAGGACAATATAAAACCACTTAGGAACATCACTTGACATCCCGCTATTAGCATGTACATGGCAAACATACCTTTCTCTTATTGCGTGATGTCTACTTGACATCTGACACTTAGCCCACAAGGGGCGATAATATATCTCACACATTACCTTTGAGATGTCCACTCAACATCCAACTCACAGCTCTTCCGGGGCAATTATACACACCAAAAGCCCAAACGGGGCAAATACCTACCTAAACCATTTTTCCCACATTAAAGGATGTCCCAGTTGATGTCCTAACCTAAGCCCACATGAGGTAAACTTACTTCAAGAGTCTTACCTTACCAAATCTTCAAGGGTATACGCCTCATACCCGAATCATTCTCCCACACGAGGCAATAATTCACGTATCACCACATACACTCAAATAATGATGACCACATAGGTATCCAAAAACTTCACCCTAATTGGGAAAAATAACCAAATCATTCATTAGGTAGCTACATACGGTAGTTGTTTTCATTTTATGAGGGTATGCCACACCGCTTACCCGAAACAATTTTGACCCCCTCATTCTATGAGACCTAGTCATAATACAAAACCTCAAACCTTTGACCTAGTACCACATGGGTAGCTTAGTCAAGTCACTTACGCCACTCATATTACGATGTCACACCGACATTGTACAAATCTCAAATCCAACCCCTGTTGTTGGATTTTCATTTCCACATGTTTTCATTTTTACCTAACGATGAACCTGTTTGTTTCAAATGGATTGACATACATGTTATTTCACATCATGGCATGCTAACCCCTTGTGAATGCAGCCATAACATTAAAAATCTCATACATTACCTGCATCATGAATCATATCATAAATCTTACATACATGGTCTAATATTCTTCTCGTGTATCAAAGGGGCTTGGAAGAGGCCTGGTCACCGCCTAGTCCGTATTTCCCCAATTATGGCCAATCTGGAGGGGGTTCCATACACTGACTCAAGTGAGGACTCGGGTTCAGACTCAGATTCAGCTCAACGCACTATTATGGCCAGTCCATAAGGAGAAGGTGCAAGGGAAGATCACCATGTCCGTACGGGACAGAGTTCTCAGCAGTCATCGGTGAGAGCCGAGATTGCAGCTGCCATAAATGCCTTCGCCAACAGCAAACAGCTAGCTATGCTCATTCACCAACACCTCGGGAGGACCCAGAATGCAGTGTCCAACCTGAAGGTCACCCTTAACAATGTCAATCCGATAGGGGGACCTTCTACTTCACTCACGATTCCCCCAAGTACCTTTTATCAGTTTGGGGCAGGACAAAGTCAGTTGAACCAGAATCCATTCTTCCGTGGATAAACTATCCAGCCCGCATTCGCACCAGGGCCTTCCTACAAAGGAGTGACCTCACAGCCTGTTCCCAACTAGAGTACGTCTGTCGCCTCACAGTTCCAGGCACCTCGACTGCCCCACTTTGTGGCATATCCCCAGGGGCAATATGGCCCTTATCCAAGCGCAAGGGATGCCATCCTCCAACAACCTGACATGGCAGAACTATGGCAACAGTTCTTGGCCATTCACGGTGGCCACCTAAGGAACACATACCCTACACAACCAATAGTCGAGGATGAAGACAGCTTGCCCCCAAACTTCACAATGCCACAGTTTGAGAAGTATGTAGGATCTGGTGACCTGCGGGCTCACTTGACACATTATCACACGGTGATGAGAGCATTGAGGGTCAGCGATCAAATGATGGCTAAGCTCTTCGTCGTCAACTTAGGCCACCCCGTCAACGAATGGTACAGCCACCTTCTGCTGGACATAGCTACCAATTGGAATAGCCTCGCTCAAGCTATGTTGGAGCATTATGGTTTCAACTCTCAGATGGAAACCATAATGCAACATCTAGAGGCCATAAGGCAAAGGCAGGGTGAGAACTTCAAATCTTACTATACATGTTGGATGGCTACACAAGTTAGGCTGCAGACTCATTTGACCCTACCAGAGATGATAACAAAGCTGTTGGACGGCGCACTGCCACCATACAGGAATAAATTCGGATCTGATAGCTTCTCTAGCTATCAAGAAGTGTTTGAGAATGCAGAGTGGATGGAGCACTTTGAATCCATGGACACCTATGGGAAGCACTAACTCGTGATAGATGATTATGTAATAATTTAGCTTTCAGCTACATTGCCCATGGGGCTTTTGAATTATTTTGAATAAATTAAACATTATTTATTTGCTTGATATTTTATCAATGACATCATGCATTCTCATAAACATATTCATATTATTTTTAGCACATGTGACACATCATTCTATGAAATTAATTTGGGTATAAATGGATTCTCCACAATAAATTCAAATGATTTGACTCTTGAGATAAAGTGAGAGATAAGTAAATGTACTTAGACAACGCGTGGTAGTAATTGCCTCATCATACAAGGATGAAAGATCAATGGAAAGATCTCCAAGCACGAAACATCCACCGACTCAACCAAGATCAAAAGGATCGGAGCTAAAATAAGGCTAAAATGTCAACCAAACAAGTTGGAACTAAATAACTAACTCAATATTACAAAGAAGGAGACAAATCGTTGAACATACCAACAACTCCATCACAACCATTCACAAGACCAAACAACCGGTGCAACATCACAAAGAAGGAGTTAGATCATTGAATACATCAATAACTCCATCACCACCATTCACAAGACCAAACAACAGGCGCATCACAAAGAAGGAGTCAGATCGTTGAACACGTCAACAACTCCATCACCACCATTCATGAGATCAAATAACCAGTGCAATGTTACAAAAAAGGAGCCAGATTGTTGAACACGTCAACAACTCCTTCGCATGACACGCTACTATTTGCAATCATCGCACCATCAGAGGAAACGCCAATGATCAAGACTCATCACATAAGCGATGCAAGCACCAACCAATCGGTCAGAAATGCTGAATGAGATAACAAATGAAATCGTGGATATGGACGGTGACTGATCTACCAAATCAACCAAATCTTACACAATTACTATCACGCATAGGTGAAAGAAATAAATCTCTAAAAAGCTATACGAACAAAAGAGAATGAATTTGTAATCAACCTGTCAATTAACACTAGGTTAGTTGAGAAAAAATTAGGGCTTCTTTTCAAAACACAAAAAGAATAGCCAGCTGAGTTGAAAACTCGAAAAGGGCGGCTCAGGCAAAACTTAAGATATCGAGAGAACCACATTGGTTAGAAAACCTGAAAGGGCTAATTGATGGCAGGAGTCAAATCATTTGAAACATTTATACCCCTGTTAAGTTCATCAATGAATTGTCATCTTTGCTAAATCTTTACACATATGTTTATTTTGATTGCTTGAATGTCAATAGTAGAATGTCGCAAGTGAACATCCAAAAAAAATGAAAAAAATAAAAAAATAAAGAAAAATGAGTCTGCTGGATTGAAAACCTGAAAGGGCGGTATAGGAAAAAATTAAGATAAGGTTCGATAGATTGAAAACCCGCAAGGGCGATCTATGCAAAACTTAGGACCATAGAAATATCAAATTCATCATCTCCTCCTCGAAACGGTATGAGGCAACATATGCCTTCAACACTTCGAGAAAATGGCTTAAAATCGATCATCATCGGCACAACGTAGGATCAACGATTCATCCAGACTTTCCTCAAATCAGATCCAAGCTATGAACTTGAATCTGATTCAATGAACCCATGGTCGTCGCTTTGAGGGAGTCATCCATGGAATCCCTAACAAGACAAAGCCTAGGGGAAACCATGCACTAGCACAAGAGAAGGCTCTTCAACGAACGAAGCCCACAACACCTACAACAGACGAACATACATCATATGATAAAAATTGTTCAAGCATAAAACCATGCATACATTACATTTGCATCACATCATTTACAGGTAAAGACGATACCAAACTGGGGCAACACTGTCCCGATAAACAAGAAACTCCACCTCCACATGAGCAACCTACAAGCAAGACGATGGCCCACTCAAGCCTAAAGTCAACATTGCAACAAAAGACTCCTACAACAGAGCGGTTCTCAGGACATCCTCGAATTTCTTATTAAACTCATGTTTTAATTTTTTGATTGAAGGGGCAAAAATTTTTTTGCTTCGCATAAATTCAATCAAATAATTAAAACATTCATCATAAAATGTATTAACATTATACTTTTCCATGATTTGTTACAGGAAACAAGTCAATATCCTATTAAGGAAATTCAAAACATAACCGAAGGAGGAAACAATTATCTCAATGGCGGAAGAAAGAAACTACCTCAATTATCAACCGAAGAATGAAACGGTTGCCGACTACAACAGGGATGCCGCACAAAGAAACGGTTGACCCGCCCCGAAGAGGTATCAAGTACCTAAAGGGTTCCGAAGAAAGAAACGGACAACCCCATGAAGACACAGCGCCAGAAAAGAAGGCATATGTCATCACCAATTGGGAACAAGAAGTCACCAGCCGCACCGGTCAGGTATATTCTCAATCCCTCCGCTTTTTTCGTGTGATAATACTGGTTATACAAGTAGCAATTATCACACGAGGGGCAGCTGTGAGCACGGGATTTTGTACCAACTCGCACGTTCAATGATGACAGCTTTTCGGGATATTTATCCTTGAATCCCATGATTTTCGATCGTCCGACGATCTTCAAATGAGAGTTCTCCTCGTCAAAAATAATGTTTGGGATCTTAAATAAATGTTTAGGACTGTAGAAAATATTTTACAAACCTCAAAGTGAAAATTTAAGGACTTAAAATATTTTTAAGGGACATAAATATTTTTTTTTTGGTCCAAAATAATTTAATTGAGTTATTTAAAAATATAGGTATATATAACTTGTATATATATAAATAAATAAATAAATAAATAAATAAATAAATAAATAAATATATATATATATATATAATAAAATATTTTAAATTAAAAAAAATAAAAAATAAAAAAGGGTAACGTTGAAATGGCCCAAAGAATTCGCGGGTCCAAACAATTCTTTGACTAGTCTCCCAAACAATGTTTGGAGCCTCGTCAGAAAGTCTGGTGAGATCCCTGTTTTAGATTTTTCGGGACTTTTTTTTCTATAAATCGTTGGACATTTTTGGATTGAAAGGGGTTCGAAAATTTAGATAAAAAAATTAGATTTTCAGATAAAAAGACAACGAGAAAAACACCAAAAATATTTTTTTTTAATAATTTAGATCCAAAACATATTTGGATCTCAAATCTTGATTATTTTCAAACCATTCTTCTTCCTACACTTCTCAAAAATCCTTAGATATTCTCGGGTCTAAAACAAATTTAGAACCCAAGTCTAATTATCTTTTGGATAAAAATTTTCTTCAAAGATTTTCAGATCCAAAAGACGTTTGGACTCCAAATTTTAATTATTTTCAAATCTTTTTTTTCATCTACTTTTCTTTGGATATCCCCAGATATTCTCGGGTCTAAAACAAATTTAGAACCGAGGTTGATTATCTTTTGGATAAATAAACACTTTCTTTTCCAACCAAACAATTACCTTTCCACATTAAATCACAATAACTACAAAAACGAACAAGGAACGCCCCCGGGGAACGAACGGACTCGCCGAACTGGATTCACACCAAAAGGGTAAAGCCTCTGATTTACTAGAGCTGCTTATTTCATGCTCCTCTTCTTCTTTTTAATTTCTTTCTACATGTGAACCTAGGAATTATTTTATTTTATTGTAAATATTGTAATTCTTTTCTTCTTCTTTTATTTCTTTTTTTAATTTTTGTATTAGAATACCCCC
>CATIWQ010058117.1:0-23183 GCA_949673415.1 Euphorbia schlechtendalii | reverse complement strand
ATAAAATGCAACCACTAAAAAAAGGGGAGAGTGGTATGGAGCATAAAATGCAACCACTAAGAGTGTTTTAGCATCCTAGGTTACCTAAAAATGCCTTGAGATCAAACTTTCCAAAGTGTGCTCCCTTTGTCCTTTATACTTTATACTATACTTGCGAGAAGGAAATATTCGAGCGAGCGTATAACGCTTATATGAAGATGCAATTTGGTTGACCCTCCATTAAGAGCAAAGGTATGCAACTAAACTATATAAATTGCACATTACTAATTTGTGGGAAATTTTGAATTTTTACTTGAATTTTATGCAACGTGGGAATGTGGTACTCACTACAATAGTCTTTTCGCCAAATGAGGTATGAACTTAAATACTAATTTATACACTTTTGTTGTGTTTACCTTGAGGACAAGGTAAAAGTTAACTTTGGGGGTGTGATAAGTGTATAGTTACACTTATTATCATGATATTTTTATTCATAAAATGAAATGGTTTTGAGTCATTTTATACTTCATATAAAAGATTTCACGTGGTATGTAGTTGTTTTTTATGCAAGTGCAGAAACTGGGTGAATCTTGGGAGTATAATGATCAAAGATGGAATTCTATGTAAAAAGAGTGAAAATGGTGCAAAATAGGATTGAAGCTATCAAAGATCGGTAAAGTTGCAAAGAGAATTATGAAGAAAAGTAGTTTTCACAATCGTGACACCAATTCACGATCACTACTTGTCACCCTTCATAAACAAAAAGTTACCAACCATTATTCACGATCGCGACATGTAATTCATGGTCGCGACTTCTGACGGTTATTGGTTATATCTTTTCAACTACCAATAGTAGGATAAGTGTGATCAACCGCCATCAATTGCCATCAACTACCAGATGAAAAGACATCTTTTGGAAGTTGACCAATCACAACAAGGTGCCTTTCCATTGTGGATAAGGATAAAACTTTGCATCCAATCATAATGAAGTGAAGCAAACCTTCACCAATGGACACGACTCTTGGTTTAGATAGATGCAACCCTTTGCACTCTATAAATAGGGTTCACATCCAACCAATTTCATGGCGTGGTGTTGAATGGGCATGACATATGGTAGACATGTATGCATAGAAAGAGAGTGAAAATTGTTTAGATTTCACTACGTTCAAAGTGTTAGTGAGAAAAATGTATAAGTGATTCGATTCTTATTTCGATCACTAGCTTTCTCCACAAATTCGAGTGATTGTTTTATGAGTGTAATTGCAAAGCACTTATCAAAAAAAGTTTTCATTCTTCAACATTCATTTGTTCGATATTCACAAAGAATAGCATCCTAGAGGAGGTTTTGTACGAGTCGAGACCGAATTCAAAGTAGATGCAGGAATTGCAGGAATTGACGACTCCCATTAAACAGTGGATACGGTTTGATCAACTTTAGCTTTCACTTGCATACCTTACAACTTTACTTTGTTTTCTACTTATACTTTCTATTTCAAAATTTATGATATGTGTATGTGTCATAACGAGTATTTCGTCTTGTGTCATTTATATTAATCAAGTTATATGCTTTCGAGTTAACTTTAAGAATGATTTCGAGGTTAACAAGATTGTGTATAATCACTGGATTTGTGATTATAACACTGTTTAGTGAGCCAACATTTTGGGAATGGTAACTTGCTAAATATGTCTATGTGAGAGCGACCCGTACTAAGCATAGTATTATTGTTATCTAGGTTCTTATAAGTGTCATAATTCATTTACCCTAAATCTAGAAAATTCATTTCATTTGTTGCTTATTGTGAATTATTGAATATTTGGGCGTCTAGAACCGTGTTTGTTGAAGTTATCTAGTGTATGAAATCTTCTTAATGATTTTGCATGTTTTTTTCTATTATACTTGTTCTTGGAGAATATCTATATAATTTACATCTTCTCTAATCTGTTCATGCATCTGTCTATTCATCAGTCTATCATCCAAACCCTCCAATACAAATTATCTTATTTCTTTTGTTCCGTTACTCTAGTTGGTGCTTATAACCAAATTCCTTCCCTATTGGATCGATATCTTTTAAATCTACATCACAACTGTATACTTGCAGTGGTCATCATTTTTCTATTTGATAAGCGGGATTGACAACACCTGTTCATATTTAGAACTTTTATCTTATCAGTAGAAAAGTGGGGAATAAGGTTTTTGGCACCGTTACCGAATATAAGCCTATCGGAACGAGTATAGTCAAAATCTTGCGAACATTACTTCAATAAGATATGACACCAACACATGTATATAGTAATTTCCGAGTGTTTGTCTTATGGCGGTCTCTAATGTATTACCGAATACATTCATGTGTTAACTCAAGGTACCACCTTCAGCTCATGAGATCGGCCACTTGGAACTAATCCATGGAGTAATCCTACACATACTAGTCTATCCACTCCATTGATGTCCAGTCTCAATAGAACTACAACTAGGGATATTTAGACTATTCATGGTAACACGTATGTGCAGTTCTCACTCCACATAGCTCCCATTATGTCCTTGCACTTTTATGCTATGAATTAGTCACAAACTTTTGTTTCATCAATGCACATATACATATCCAAATATATATGATACCGGCGGGATACAATTAAAAAGAAGCACTGATAAATAACAAAATGCCTTTGATTATTATTAATAATTCAAAACTGTTTGTACATTATAGCTAATAAAGACATATCACCCTAATTACTCTAGGGTATACATCATGTCTAACACCAACATTATGCATGCTACCATTTCACGATCCTTTCTGTGCTTCTCCCATGCCTCATGTTCATTGGCATCAACATCAAGCTCGTCAAGCTATCCTTTCAGATCTAAGGACTATCCTCACTGCCATGAACCAATCAGTAAAGTTTGAACCATCTAGTTTGTTGTCAAGAATTGAGCGAAGGTTTATGTTTGGATTCATTGTTCAATCTAGATATAAGATAGAATTTGTTCAGAGATTAGTATATGTACATGTATTTAATGTAAGGTCTTTAATTGAACATATATTTCCTACTATTATATCGATATTCAAATAGCCCCTTCTATTGAATTCAAGAAACCTGGTCTAACCAATTTTCCTTAGTAAGTAAAATCTATAGCCCATCCATCATGACCCTGCTATAAGCCATAACAAACGACCATGGTTGGAACCCGTCCATTTGCATGCTATGCAATTGCTAGTCCATTTGGGTTCTCTTTCTCAAGACATTTGCACCTAATTGTACGACTCCTCAAATATGTCTCAAATCTGACATTAGTTCCACTAAAATGGACAACTAACCCATTTTGATTAAGGCATTAACCCCATCTAGTCTCATAACCAAACACATGTTAAGGGAAAGCATGTTGTGCATGTCCTTAAATCCATAAATAAGGTTCGTATCATGACTTATGATGGGAAGATAATTTACTACCTTACTATTGTTGTAGGGATTTTATTGGTGCAGTTAGTCTTACTTTAGTCTAGGACTTATACAATGGATATGATTATGATAATAACAATTCCGGGCTATTTGGAATTATTAATCTAAGGGAACATGCTTAAGATTGGTACATCATAATTATTCCATTATGCCAAGACTCCACATAGCATGTAAAACAAACAAGGTCCATGTTTAAGTTCTTGCACCTATGTCTATAAGTTTTAATCTAACAATCATATGCGAAATCCAATTCCCATACTAGAAATCAACTAAGTCATAAAAGTTCCTTAGGTACCCTTGAACCTGATAACGATGGAAATTTCCAAGTTAGAGAGACCCTCTTAAAGTAAATGAGTAGCCAAGTCTAATCCTTGCTAAATAACCACATGCACTTCGATTATTTGCACCATAGACAATTATGATTTAATATTTCATTCTTTTAATCTAGTGAAGTACTGGATGACCTTCAATTTAAAGCATTTACACATGTGGTTAAACCTTTTTAATTTACATAATAATCACCTAGACTAAGTTTGAGCAAAAACTTAATCCAGTTATCACATCATTTTCTATAACAGGATTTGAAACCTAAATCATGCGTAGCATACTTTAATCAATTAATATAAAATATCATTTCAACATATTATCATCAATCATACATAACATAAGGTAGGCTTTGATACCACCGTTAGTTAATTAAGGTAGCAATTGAACATGCGAACTTGCACGATGGAATTTTAAAACTTAAAATTAACCCTAAAAGATCTCCTAAGCATGTCATGATTGATATAATCTAAGTTGAAACATTCCATAAATGCTAATAGGCTTATAAAACTTAATAAAAGAAACCTATCATCTAAGTTAAGAGCATTACAATTTGATGTGTGCCATTCCCTTTGGTGTGGCACTCCCTTGAAATAGTTGGACACCAGTAAGCACGGGATTTTGTACGAACTCGACCGTTCAATGATGATGGCTTTTCAGGATTTTTAGCCTCGAATCCCACGATTTACGATTATCCGAAGATCTCGGAATATTCCTCGTCGCCAATTTATTTTAAGGACTTCAATTATTTTTTAAGACTTTAAAAATTAGATTTTGGTAAAATTTAATTTATTATATTTTCAAAAAAATTAAAATATATTTAAATATTAAAAAAATACAAAATACAAAAAAAAAATCGGGGATCCACCTCGCCAGAATTTGTTTCCAATTTTGGATTCTCGGGATTTCTCCTATAAATATTCGCGGAATTTTCAGTATTCGGGACTGAAAAATTAGAGAAAAATTCTATTTTCGCGAGAAAGAACAACGAGAAATATTTTCTTTCAAAAATTCTTTGAATAATTCGAATCCAAAACACTTTTAGATTTCGAAACTTTATGATTTTCAAATCAACTTTCCTCCATCTATTTCTTCTTCAAAAAATCCTCAGATGTTCTTAGGTCTAAAACAAATTTAGAACCTGAGTCTTATTATCTTCTAGATAAATAAACATTTATTTTCCACACCAAACACAATTGAAAAAATGAACGAGGAACACTCTCGGAAATCATACGGATACGCCGAAGTGGATTCAGGCCGAAAGGGTAAGCCTCTGAGTTTTCAGATTTGCTTCATCTCGTGCTTCCTATGTTATTCTACATGTCAACGTAAGAATATTTTTTTACTCGCTTTTATTGTAAATATCAATGTAATATTTCTTTTCCTTATTTTATGAAATTACATATTAGAATACCCCAACAAAGGGAATTAAAATTATTCATGGATAACAGATCTCACTTCTTGCCATGCGAGCACTTTCATTAAATAAAAATGACCAACATATTTGTAAATAAAATGAATTGTTTTATTTCTAAATAAGAAGTTTCCAATCATCTAATTAGGCTACACGGGCATCGTCAAAATTAAATCGAGCATACGTGTAAATATTCATGTTATGCTATATGCCCTGTACTAACCTTTGTGGATGCAGGTTAGATGTATGCCTATATTTTATTTTCCTTTGGGTATTGTAAATATTTTTATGGAAATTGTAATTAATAGATTAGGCAAGCGGTTGCATCCCCCAGAGGTTATGTCATTTTTAATCTTTACTTTTCGCATTTATTTACTGATTTATGTATGGATTTACTACTGTCCGCATAAACGTTAAATCATACATTAAAACTTGAAAACGGCATAAGTGCGAATATGCACAATTAAGAAATACGGTTTTCTATATATGTAATATAATATGATCCAATAAGAAATAAGCAACTTATCTCGAACCCGAATCTTTATGTCTTAGTGGGCCGTCCCCCGGACTTTAAGCCTCACAAGACTTTAATTCCTGGAAGAGCTAATCCAGGTGGCGACTCTAAACTATGAGACAGCGGATTCGGGTTTGACCGATATAAAAATGTTTTCGCTTTCTCAATCCAAACTTTCCAGGTCCACAACCCTGTAATTTTATTTTCACTTAAACACCCCGGTGGACCATGCCTCTCATTCCGCGCGCTCTCGACCCATCGCTCCGTGTCATCCGCTCATAACACCACTCAGTTAGCATAAGCCTCCAAACCAGGATGACCTCTATGACTAGTCCAAGAGAACCCCAACTAACCAAAACCTCCCGCAGAGGAAGAACTCGTTAGTTAACAAGCATATGCTAGATCGCTCATACACCAACTCGAAAATATAACTTAGAAGGTTCTTTATAAAATATGAATAAGCCTTCAATTGAATTCTTATGAAAGCGGATTCGCAAAAAGCTAGCGAAGAAAGATGTAAAAACTCAGAAAGAAAGGCTACGTTGAAGTGATTAGAGGAGGATAACACTATTTATAGTGGGAGGGGAGAAAAAAAGCTCCCCTCAATTAGCAATGTGGGGTGGGGAATATCCCCATCCCACACAGGTTGCGGCATAGAGCCCATCTCCGCGTGGGTTGACTCGCGCGCACAGGCCACTTGCACGGGCTGTGCGTTGTTGCCTTATCCCGCAAGCCTAGCTTGTGGGCTGCAACTCGTGGCCCTACACTGCAAGCCCACACAAGCGCTTCCTAACAGCACTTGCGTGCCTGGAGCCCACTAGTATGAGTTGGCCTTCTACTAACGCATGCTAGCGGTCTGAGAGCAAATTTGCTTGTGAGGCTACCACGTAGTCCCCACCCGCGAACATCCCATGTTCGTAGGGCCCACTCCCAATGGGAAAAATTCCCTTGCTCTGCCCTGTGCAATTTTTCCAACTCCTCTCTTTATATCCTTTAATTATTATCTGGTCCAACCAATTTATAATTCATCCAACGATTTTAACTTTCCTTACATTCTCGGTATAGACCCAGTCTATAAGTTCTTTTCTTAGTCTGATAAAAGGCCCAAAGTGTGTGACGTCATAGGATCCCGAAGTATAGAGCCGCTAGAGGTTAACCTAAACTTGGCTTCCCATCTGAGAACCTTTAGGCTTTTTGTGTTCCAAACCGATATGAAACCCGATAACTCTAGATGATTAAATGGGCTTTCAAGCAAAGTCGTATGATCCCCTGATACTCAGAACATCACATGCTTGTAGCTTGATCTGGTTCTGCAATAGTAACAAGTATAATACACTCCTTCCATCAGGTTAAGTACCATCCAGTTTACTAAGCTCAGATTAAGTGTTAGCTCATGTAATAGTCGTAGCTATCTTAGAATTAGACTTGTTCACGAAGAACACCACTCGTCGTAATGAAGCAAGATTGACTAGAAACCTGTTGTATCAATCTTATACTTTGATAAGAGGTTTATTAATGTGTGTCTTCAACAAGAGGCCTTAAGGTACAACTCCCATTATATCACTATATTAGAAGCGAGGGATCCCATCTTGACTACTCGGCTTATAAATGAGTGATCAATACTGTACCTATAATCACCTGTATCATCCTAATCACCAAGGTATGAATAAGTACGACCCATAGTATAGCAACTCCCACACAAGGTAACCAGTATCTCATGTTTGAGGATACTTGTACTAATACTGCAATAAGACATGACACCAACATATGGATATAGTTATTTCTGAGTGTTTATCTTATAGCGGTCTCCAATGTATTACCCCAATACATTCATGTGTTAACTCAATGTACCACCTTCAGATCATGAGATCGGCTACTTGGATCAAATCCAAGAAGTAAGCCTACACATGCTAGTCTGTCCGCTTCATTGATGTCCAATCTTAATGAAACTATGACTAACAATATTTAGACCATTCATAGTAACACATGTGTGTAGTTCTCACACCACACAACTCCCACTATGTCCTCGCACTTTCACGCTATGAAATAGTCATGGACTTTATCTTACCACTGAACATATACATATACATAATAGCATATATATAATACTAGTGAGATACATAATAAATAATCATCGATAAATAACAAAGATGCCTTATTATTGATAACTATAATCTGAAATTATTTGTACATTATAAACTAATAAAGATATATCTCCCTAATTGCCTCTAGGGCATACATCATGTCTAACATGAACTCAATCCTTCTTTAAAGTTGTTACCTCAACTGTCAACTAATCTAATTGCTTAATGAGCTTGATGTTGTGACATTCATAATACTTAGCTTTTTCTTGAAGAAAGCGGGTATCAAGAGATAAGGAAGCGATGGTGTTTTCATGATCCTCACTTCTCCTCACTATCTTTTTTATGTTTTTGACCGACTTGTTAGTCAATTTCATTACATTAAAGAGTACATAGGCAAACTCTTCAATTGATAAAGGTATTTTAGAATTTACCTCAGCTTGGTAATTCTTCCCATTATTTTTCTCAGCTCTAGATTCAACAGCGGATTGATTGCTCTTTGAAGCAGATGTTGAGCTCTCACCCTTCTCATTCTTAATCACCATCAAGTACAGGTTGGTGGAGTTAGTTGCTTCTTCATCAGATAATGAAGGTTCTTCAAAATCACTCCATGTGGCTATTAATACCTCATTTTTCTACCCAAACTACTTCTTGAATTTGTCATTCTTTGATTTAGGACAAGACAATTCGATGTGATTTTTCTCACTACATTCAAAACATTTGATATCTTTATTTTGCTCTTTCTTGGGTCCTTCCTTAGCTCCTCGCTGGTGTTGAGTTAGCTTATTTTTACCGGGAAATTTCCTCTTATTCAATTTCCCATTCTTCTTCATAAAGCACTTGAATCTACTCTTGAGAAGCGCCATTTACTCATATGAATAATCACTGGTTGATTCATCAGATGAGTCAGCCTTTAGGACAACGACTTTATCCTCTTTCTCGTTACCCTTACTCCTTTTAAAGTCATCATATATTTCCTCAAGGACATATCCTAAGTTAGCAAGGTACCTATCAGCTCATCGTAGCTGTATGGCTTCAAATAATGAGCCTCCTTGATAGCGTTCTTCTTTACGTCCCACTCAAGACTGAGAACTTTAAGGATCTTCTTCACCATCTTTCCTCGGTGAATTCCTTGTGTAGCCTCTTCAGTTCATTAATGATATTAATGAACATGGTATTCATAGATTGAATACCCTCGCTCGTACCCATCTGGAATAGCTCATACTCTCGGAGTGACTCCTTCACTTTATCTTTCCCCTCATAGCTGACTTCCATCTTCTTCTATAACTCATGTGTTGTCTCACATCCTAAGACCCTGTTGAACTCTGTCAAATCTAGCGCATAATGTAAGTAGTTGATGGATGGCGCATTCTCCTTAAGGAACCTAAGGTCAGCGTCATCATAGTCTTCTAGATTAACTGGAACACGTTGCCCATTCAAAGAATAATGGGAATTCTGGATCCTAATTCAATTGCTAACCAAGCCTGCATGCTTTGAGATTAAATGAAGTTTTTCATGCGATTTTTCCAAAATGTGTAATACTAGCCATCAAATGGTGGAGGCCTGTTCACAAACATTTCTTCTTTAAGGAGTGTTGTATGTCCAGAGCTGGAACTAAAATTATTAAAAGCCATTCAGATCTTTAACTCTTAGATAGTAAATTTAGAAGTTGAGCACTAGCTCTGATATCACTTGTTAGTCTGCTTCAGCTTAATTATCATGTAGAGGGGGTGAATGCAGAATTACTTAGTACTTTATAGATTTGAAAAGTTAATCCAAGTTGTTTTTAGATGAGTGCTGAGTAACTTATGCTGAGTGCACTTTGGTTTAAAACTGTAAACTACTCAGCTTCGCTAACTTAGTTTACTTGCAAATTGTGCTTACTCAACTCAAATTGATTTTCAAGTAGATTATATGAAACGAGAGATGGTGTATTGAGCACAAACACTTATAAAGGTAATAAAAGAGTTAAGGAATGATTACACCTCAGATTAATCATGGTTCACCCCCGAGCCTACCTCCAGTCCCTGGATTCCTTTTCGAGCTTTAATTCACTAGTGATTTCTTTCCTTCAATAGACGAAGAAGCCTTTACAATGGGTAGACAATTATGGAAAGTAACCTCCTTTCTAGCTATCTCTCAATACTCAGTTTTAGGTACCATTCCTAAAACTAACTCACACATATTTATGTTTGAAAGGTTACGAATGAAGGATTTCAACTTATAAAAAGCGTTAATTCTTTTACAATGTTTAAGCTTAACTAAGATTCTAAGGTAATCTAGTTTCTCTTTTACAAATAGATGGAAAACTGAGTGTTTACTTTTGATTACTTAAATTGGAATTTCTAAATGCTGGGATTGCTTGAACAAAGTTTTCAGCCCTTAAGAAATTCAAGGTGATTCACCAAGTTTGAACATATGCTTCAATCTTCTATTTATAGTTGTAGATGTTAGAAGTAGCCGTTGCAAACTTCTCATCTTGACTTGTTCTTCAAATTTCTTCTCTTCACAGCTTTCAAATCTGCCTATTTGAAACAGATTCTAGGACATTTAGAAACAGCGATTTCGAAGTTGAAGTGCAAGATTATATCGTTAATCTCTGATGCATTAAAAACAAATTTCTTTAAGCAAATTCATTTGAGAGAGGAGTGCGCGAGATGCAACATGGAAGATTGTAGTTGGTTGACTTGCTGACATTGCAGAGTTGCATGAACGAAGACACTAGAAAATGACGCATGTCTGAAGATGTCTTTTTACCTTGAACGCTTGTGAGAAATCTCCTTCATTTCGTACTAACACCTTTTAGTTATGAGGACCACATGAATATCTTTTTTGATTTCAAAGCTTTTCACCTGAAAAAGCATTAAAGTAAAATATTTTATCTTCACAGAAAACTTTAAAAGCACAAGTGTTATGCTATTCTAAGTGTCTCATGTATACTCAGTATTTCACTAAATAAAAGGTACTCAACACATGCTGAGTTATATCACATAAACTATAGAGTACTCAGCACACAACTTTTCCAACTTTAAGCCATAACTTAATTTAAACTCAGTAAATTGAGTTATTTTTCATTAAACAAACTCAAGTAAAACTTGCCTAACTAAGAGTCTACTTAGTACCTTATTAACTTCACTATCCTAATCAGTTTGTTATTTCCAAAATGTTAAAAACTATGAAGTACTATTCACTTGGGTTCAACAACTCAGCTTGAGCTGACTTAGTTTACCTTCAAGTTGTGCTAAGTAATCTTAGTAAGCTTATGATGGTTTTCAAGCAGATATGAGAAAATGAGAGAGGAAGTATGAGCGCAAACACTGTTAAAGTTGTAAAAGATATATAAGGATAGAGTACACCTGAGATTTTATCCTGGTTCATCCCTTAGCCTACCTTCAGTCCCCAGATTCCTTTCCGAGCTTTAATCCACTAGTGTTTTCTTTCCTTCAATAAGCCTTTATAGTGGGTAGGCAATTACAAAATGTACCTTCCTTTCTAACTACCGCTCAATACTTAGTTTGGGTATCCTTCCCAAACCGACTCACTCAAATATTTGATAGAATTTAATAATAGAAGATTTCAACTTATAAAATCATTGAATCCTTTACAATGAAATAGCTTGGCTAAGATTCTAAGCCCATTTGATTTCTCTCTAAACAAACAGATTAAGAATCAAGTGTTTGCTTTTGGATTGATTGAAATGGAATTCCTAAATGCTCGGATTGCTTTAGTAGAGATTCAGCTCTTAGCAAATTCAAGGTGATTCACAAAGTTGCAACGTCTGCTCTAAACTCTATGTATAGATGTAGAAGTTGGAAGTAGCCATTATAAACTTCTCATCCTGACTTTGATCTTCAAAATCTCTTCTCTTTACAACTTTCAAATCTGCATGTTTGAAACAAATTTTAGGATGTTTAGAGATAGTGATTTCGAACGTTGAGGTCCGAGATTAATCCGTTAATCTTTAATTCGTTAATAACTCGTATCTTCAAGCAAATCCGTTTGACAAAGAGGTGTGAGAGATGTAGCATGGAGATTTGTAGTTGGGTGCTTCGCTGACGTTGCATAATTGCACGGAGACACTGAAAAACGACGTATGTTAGAAGATTCCTTTTTGACTTGGACGTTAGTAAGATATCTCCAAAATTCCATACTGATACCTTTTGGTCATGAGGACCACATGAATATCCGTTTTGATTTCAACGCTTTTTATCTGAAAAGCATCAAAAGAATATTCTGTCTTCATAGAAACGGTTAAAAACACAACTGTTGTAATATAACTAAGTGTCTCAAGTCACTCAACTTTCATTAAAATAAAAGCTACTCAATCTCTCTAGCTGAGTTATATCAGATAAACTATGAAGTATACAACCACTCAACTTTTCCTTCTCTAACCCATAACTTAATTAAGTTGCAGCAAAACTGAGTTATTTTTCTCAAAACAATCTCATGTTAAACTTACTTTATTAAAAATCTACATAGTACCTAATTAATTAAACTATTATAAGTAATTTGTTATTTCCAAAACTTTTAAGTACTGTGAAGTATTATTAACTTGAGTTCAACACAAGATAATTTATAATAAAAGGAAAATCCATCAGATTTTAGAAATCGTGAGGGTTCAAATCCCTCTATCCAAAAAGGATGACTCGACTTCTTAATTTTTTTTCCCATTCTCTCTTAATCAACGGTTCCAATTATGTTATCTTTCTCATTCATTCAATTCTTTAACAAACCTACGTGCGCTGAATTTTTTTCACAAATCTTGTGATAAATATCACACACCTTTAAAACATGGCTTTAGTCAAATTAGCATCCAAAAAGGTAGTTACCTTATACGGGAACACCCCCGTCTTTGCATAATTAAATAAAATTATAACTATCGGTCAAAAATTAAAAAAGAGAAAATTAGGGTTTCTTCTGCAAAAAAAAGTTCAGAAAAGAATATATCATTTCTTCTCTCCTTCTGGATTTCTTCAATACCCATCGGATCTCTTCGGATCCTGTCGGAGCTCCATTGTTCACCCTTTGCTTCCTTTTAGTACTCCCTTTTTACCTTTCCTATTTGTACTTAATTGCTTCTGAATTTCGACTTCCTTTGGCTGTAACGAATGCAACTTCGCTTTTATGTGAAGTATTATTTTTTTTTTCGAAAGTATAAAACAATAATTTCTGTTGAGCTATGGTGAAATCTGTTAAGTCTCATCTCGAGGAGGAGGATGAGCCAGATGATTACGACTCTTCGTCCTATAGAGGTAAAATGAAATGTGCTTTTAGCTCGAAAATTGGGGTTTCTTTCAAGTAATCGTCGTTTTATTTTTTTGCTTTATTTGTTTTTATTACAGGGGAAAATACAAAGGCGGATTGTAAAAGCAGTGAACAGAAGACGAATACGCACAGGTCCAAGCATTCTGAAACAGAGCAGCGTAGAAGGAGCAAGATCAATGAGAGGCAAGTAAAGTTTCTAGTTATTTCTTTTTCTTCAATGTTCTTGTATTTCTCGTAAGTTGGATTAGCAAAAAAGATGTTGTAGTGGTTCAAAATGTTATAAAGTAATGTTTCATTGTAGCAACTACGGTTAGGAAGGCGAGGGTATGAATATGAAATGGGAGGAGGTTAAGACATAAAAATTATGTTGTAAAGTATGTAACTAAGTAGACCGGAAACAAAAATATAGGTTAGGAAACTGTGGGAAAACATGTTAACAATAATAAGAGTTTCCATCCACTATTTGACATAAACTGTCCGGAATCATTTTTTACCGGTTTTCATGAAGTTTCATATTCCTCGATATGGAAGCAAAAAGGGAAATGCCAGTGGCTGGGATTTTTCATGTTACCTGGGTATGTACTAGTTGGGAGATGCAATGGATATATATTTATGATGTTTTCGAAAGCTTGTAATCCAGAACTGATTTTTTAGGTTGGATATTATGCTATGAGAATTTATAATTGCAGTAACCATGCTGATAAATGATTGGATTTTCAGTAGTAGGAGGGATTAATATATTAAGCACTTATCAGGAATAAATTTACCATAGCCTTTTTATTGTGGTCCAGGAAAGTAACTATTAGATGATTTTTTATTATAAATAGGATATGTGCAATCACTTCTCATCAATTATCTATTTCGAATGAAGGAACATGCTTAAAGCATATAATTTATTTGCAACTCATCTTGTATTGTAATTTAGGTCTTGGTGGTATGAGAGTCTGATATATGTTTATCATGGTGGTCCTTCAATGCTTATGTGCGACAGTCCGAGATATTTAGATTTTTCTGGTAGTAAATACTAAATACTGTGGTAATTGTTTGTTATTCACCGATAAATCACTTTGTTTGTTGAACAGGTTCCAGATTTTGAGAAATCTGATACCTCAAAATGATCAGAAAAGGGATAAGGCTTCATTCTTGTTAGAGGTGGGCACTGTTATGCAATTCAATTCTCAAATTTTAGCTGCAACGAAGTTGGGACTTTCCTTTTTAATGGACAGTGAAGAAAATTCGTGATCATATGCAGGTTATAGAGTACGTTCAGTTTCTACACGAAAAGTTACAGGTCTATGAGGGATCAGGCCAAGGTTGGAGCCAGGAACCAACAAAATTAATGCCATGGGTAAAATTCAAATCATTATGTGCATGTATTTTGAATTGCTTTTCTGCAGCACACTATAAAGTAGGAGATTGATTTTCTTTTTTGTAATTGAAGGTCTTGCCTTTGAGAAAGACTTCATGGCATGATTTGATCCATAAGTAGGTTATTGTGTAGTTGTGTTTCCTGTATGCCTTTAAAATTCATAATTTGTGTAGCTTATTAAATTTGAATGTAGAAAAGTTCAGGTTTCAAAACATGAACACACATATTAGTTCTTATGTTTTTCTTTGGAATTAATGTAAAATATTCATGATCTTCCCCATATTGTTAGATCACTCACAAACTTTAATATAATGAACACAATTGTATGTAAAATGGAAACTCCTAACCTGATTTGACTATAACTCTTTAATATGGACGATGTCCTAATTTACCCAAGGTTTTTGGGAGTGTCCGCTTAACCACTATCATTCAAAGTGGCACAGTGCTGACTCCATTGTAGCAACCTTAGCTGAATTTTGTCTTCTTATAAGTAAAAGTACCAGCCATTGGTGACTTGAAATCTGTTAATAATTACTGATATATTTTTTATGGAGTCACTCAAAAAGTATCAAAGTTGAGCTAAGGATTCATCAATGGTGCATATTGCACCATTTTGAGTTATAGGTATTAATTGCTCCTACCTGTAAACCTTAGAACCAAAATTTAGATTTGATCAACTTGAATAGAGAAATAAATTATCTTATCTTCTCATTTAAGTATTTAACTGCCATCAAATTATCACTCTCACAAATTGATAATTCGGATGACAAATAATTTCTAGTGACATGATATATTTCTTACAAAGCTTATTTCTGATTATATTGTTAAACTGTGCAAATATCTAAACTCCTATACCAACTGATAACTTCAAAGTTCATGATTGTTTTGTTATTTAGAAGTATATAGTTTACTTAATAATTTCTAGGTTTCCTGGTAATTAACCAATTTATAATTCTGACAAATCTTTTTGGTTCTGTTTTGGCACCTTATCTGATATCATTAATGGAGTTAAGGAACTTGGCTTGATATATTATCAATTTATCGCCAACTGTATTACAAACTAGGAAGCACGGAAACTCCCTTGACATGCCGTTTCCGCTTTTCCCATCCGTTTCGGAAACGGAAACCCTAGGAAACCCCTACGAAACGTTTCCGGGCCGTTTCTGCAATTAATGAAAGTTGAAAACTCGTTTCCTTAAATTCCGGAAACAGTTTCCTAGCAATTCCTCGTATCGAAAGACCCAATTTTATTTCATTCACAAAACTAAACTTTCTAATATATTCAAACTACTAAGATTTTAAAACCCCAATTCATTATTTATATTATTAATAATATTATTATGTTATAAAAACTTGTTTTATTTCATTTTATATACTTACATTATTACGATTTAGTAAATATGACACAACTTTCAGACTTTATAAAACTTTATTGTCTTCGATAACCATATTTACTATTGTTTAATGTTTTGAAATAGCCATTACTCATGTAGATTTACTTTATAATCAATAAATATATTTTAAAATTCATGTTTTCAGTATTTTATATAAGAATGAAATAATATATACTAAATTTTATATTTTTCATATTTATGAATATACCCCTAAATTTTTATTATTTACGCGTTTTCCCATAGTTTCTGAACCTATATTTTTTAGAAATGGCGTTTCCCCGTTTCCGTTTCCGTGTCCGTTTCCGTTTCCGTGCTACGTAGATTACAAATTTGATGAATTCAGGAGCTTCTGTTTTTAGGCTTGGAATCGCCTTTATCTTGTGACTTTGGCATGTTTTTATTGATGATGTGTGCTTGATCTATCTTATTAAGCTGTAGGTTTTGTAGAGTTTCAACTGATATATGAAAATGGGTTTACTCAGTATATAGTCTACTCTTGCTTTCTCATAGTTATAAGATGTTCTATTATTTGCTGTATTTTGGTATGTATCTTGGTAAACTTCTTTGAGATTCTCTTTGCCTGAAACAGAAAAATCAGCATTCTCCCATTGAGGGTCTAGTGGATCATTCTCCTGTGATGAAGAATGATTCTGCCGAGGCTACTGTCATGCTTAACAATGCACATAATTCTGTTGAACCTGATATGGGAACAGCTGAAATTCCCTTTGACATTCAAGCACAGTCGATTACATATGCAGCTGTTGGGAGAAGCAGTGTTTCTTCCCACACAGTACCAGAATCTGTTTCTGATGCTGAAAATGTGGCGTACCAACTTCAATCCCACTTATGGCAGGGTCAGCCATGTTCTAATGAGTGTGTCATTCCTAGCAATATTCTGAATGGACAAGAGCAAATCAATGGAAGTGGTTCAGAAAGCATCTCTAGTACATATTCTCAAGGGTGAGCATCTGCATATTAATATAGTTGTGAACCATATTAATTGCTGTTACAAAAATGTAGTAACATCAGTATGTTGGTAGGCTGGTGCTTCTTCCAGTACACAGATTTGAATTCTCTTACCACTACCAGTATATGAGAATGAGAACTTTTATGTTTCTCACACCAAATGCTGATGGAGTTGTCTTTGGATTCTGATTCTTTGCAAGTACTGACGATCATTTGATTAGGGTTTGACATGGTCTAATAGGCTTAATGCATCATTTACCCTCTTGAACTTGTGCCAAAAAGCCTGATGCCGTCCTAAACTTTCACAAGTTCCAAACAACCCCTTGAACTTGCAAAAAGTGCACCAGTTTGCCCCCTCAATGTCATATGTCCATGTGTTGGCTTCTAGTTGGGGAAAGAAAAATCTGTATTGCATCTTTGAATAGTCAAACCTATCAGAAATTGGGCAAACTGGTGCATTTTAAATAGGTTCACTGGGGCATCTAAAACTTTTAAAAGTTCAGGGTGGCATCAGGCTTTTCGGGACAAGTTTAGGGGGTAAATGATGCATCAAGCCATTATAATATGTTGATGTTTTCCATGGGCTACATGATACTTGTTCAATTCTGCCCACTTTGTATTAGGCTTAAGACTGCTGTAGAGAGTACATAATGTTATATAAGTTGTGATTAGTCATGAGTGTTACTTATACCTAACATGGTAGTTGTTCAATTCTGCCACTTTTTATTGTGCTTTAGATTTACAGAGTTGGAAATTAGTTTCGGTTTAGAACACTTGTGTCGGAAGAAGTATTTGACCTTAATGTTTTGAAAAATGAGTACATTAATATTATTTGTGACAAGTCATGAATGTTGGATATATAAAGACAGTCAATTGTCAATTATGAGAACTATTTTTCATTTCTTTGGGCCTCTTTCCGTTGTTTAAAAGGTTTCAATTTGAATTTTTCTGATAAATCAAATGTGAATGCCTTGCAGGTGTAATAGGATTTGGCAGTTACCAGTTTATTTTCGTAAAATTTTCCTGTCTTTACAGTTGCCAGTCAATTTTCTCATATTTAGTGGAAAAGAAATAGAATAATCCTTGACAGATTGTTGTTCGACAGGGTGTTGGATACATTGACTCAAGCGCTACGATCTTCAGGTGTGGATTTGGCGCAGACAAGCATCTCAGTGCAAATTGATGTTAGCAAAAAAGAGAACAATAGAGCAGAAATGGCATTTACTCCTGCTAAGGTTTGACCTTGAGTTTTCAATTTACATGAGCAACTTTTTATTAGATATTTAGTTTTTTTATTCCTTTTTATTGTCTATTTTCATTTTTCATTTTTCAATTTCCTCACCATCCCTCTCCTTTCTTTGTGTATGCAATTCTGATTCAGGATCAAGAAAACTTGTATGTGGACAACCAAGTGATGGGCCAAACTGTTTTTGGAAATCGTAATGACGAGACTGATCAGGTCCGAAAGAGACTGAGAATGCACAAGAGTTGAGCTAATTGGCCAGGTTATATTTTTTTTGAATGATATTATTGCTTAATTTTGGTAACTATATTTGATTTGGTGTCCACCTGCAAGATAGACCAATTGTACATGTTTTGTGGTATTAATTAGTATGAATCTAGCACAAAAAAATGGTTGCGTAAAGAAAGAAATGAAATGTTGTGTATCCTTTTTTGCTGGGCAGAGGGTTTCATGTACATAACGAGAAGCTGATTCATGTGCTTGAGTTTGATTGTCTTTAATGTTATTATACTTTGGTTGCACCTCATTCACTATTTTATTGTATTCAATATAGATAAATTTCATTTGAATTAGGTTAACTGCATTGGGAGGTGCCCCAAGTTCTCCTGAATAACATGTCCCCTAAACTTTTGACTTTGTAGCTACCTCAACTTTCAAAATGTGCACCACTTTGCTCCCCAAAGCCATGTGTCACTTTTGACTGGAGGGCAAAAATAAAAAAAGTTGATATTTTTGAAAGTTGAAGTAGTTACGGGATCACTTTGAAAGGTTCAAGGGGTAACTAGTTTTTTTTTTCAAAACTTAGATGCATTAGACCTTTGAATTATAGTAATTAATGAAAGTAAAAAGAAGACTTCCGTAAACAGTACAAAAACATAGTAATGTTAGGGATGAAAACGGGGTATAATGGGGTGGGTTACGTTTTCGTCTTCATATCCATTAAGGTTTCGGGGGAAAAATATTCTTCATATCTATATCCATTAAAGATTCGGGGATAATTTTTCTTTTATTTTCTTATCGGGAATTCTCCATCGAGTATAGGGTTTTCTTCATTTCCCTGTTAAAATAAATAATATGTAAATATTTTCAAAGTTTTATATAATAAAAACTTTGAATTGTTATTTAAAAATATAATTCGATCAATTTGTTTCAATGTTTAATGTTGAATAAATTTGAAGTCTTCTCTTAAAAAATTTTGAAGTCTTAATATATAATTTAAAAAGTATATCACATTACATGATAAATCTTAAGAAAATAAATATCAAATTTGAGATGCAATGTTCGATATTCAAAATAAGAGTATAGAGAAAAACATTTATACTAATATTTTTCATACAATAAAATTTTTGAATCATTATTCAAAAATATTATTTGATCAAATTGTTTCAATGTTTAATATTAAATAAATATAAAGTCTTAATATATAATTTAAAAGGTCTATTACAGTACATAATAAATTCTAAGAAAATAGATATCAAACTTGAGATGCAATGTTCAACATTCAAAATAAGAGTATAGATAAAAACATCAAAATCAATAATATTTGGTTCAATTTCACGTTGTTCTTCTATTTTTACGCAATTTTTAGGGTTGCAAGATTTATAAACTTAAAAAAAAAAGACTCGAAATAAGTCCATATTCATATGCCATATAATATAAACTATAATTTTTATAAAATTTAGAAAATATTTGGAGGTTTTGAGAATAATTCGAGAAATATTTAAGGATTTTTAAATGGAGATATATCGGTATCGGGTTTGGGGATTTATCGGGTTGGGGAGTGCATTCCCTATCTCCATATCCATTAAGGTTTCGAGTACGAAAAATTCTTCACTCCCTACCAGTGGGGAATTCTTATTAGGGATTCTCTATCTTTATCGGAGCGGATCTCCATCGGATTCGGAGATTTGAGATCCCGTTTTCATCCCTAAGTAATATGGGTAGATGCAAGGTGCAATATAACCCGTGATTCACATGGTGGAACCTAAGCCCACTACTGGTTCAGTCAAACACTTGAGAGTCGATAATCTGCCACCAAAAAGAAAAAGAAAAGATATTTAACTCAAATTGACAAAAACGGAGATAATTTGGCATCTTCTTCCATTTTTATTAGTAACTACATTTATCATATTTTTTTGGCTCTAGAATCAATTTCTAAGGTTTTATTAAGCTGGAAGCAGATTTTTCAGGAACCTTCGATACAAAATGGAAACTTTAAACTCCGAGTACCTATGGTAACTCCTCTTGGTTGGACACATGTTTGTCAAATAAATTCAGATGGAAAATTCAAATTAGGTATGAGAGATAATGTGGATTTAGGTAACTGATACTTTGGTGGTATACCAGCGAGATGAGTATTTTTGTAATAATTATATTGTACCCCTTAAAAACAATTTTCCAAGAGTTTGGTAAGAGTTGGCAATTGCTGGGTTTTTACGAGTGCTATTGATGCTTATATTACGAGTGCTATTGATGCCCCGTTTACGGGTGCCTATAATGGGGATGATTTGCCTTTCAAATTTGACAAGGCTATGTGTTTGATGATTAAACCCTATGCTCTTCATAAAAATAAAACCCGATGCTCAAAATATTTTTGGAATTTTCCTAGTACGGTATGCATTTGTAGAACTTTGTTCAATTAACTTGTTTCCATTTTTTCATATATTAAATATTCCAACCTTTTCAATATTTTAGAAATATTCGGCCTACATTTACCATGTTCCGAAGCCTTCAAGGGAAAATTGATAGTTAAGGGGATGTGAGCAAAAAATGTCAAGTCCAGGCAAGTCGAATGCATTAGAACTAAAAGTAAATTTAAAGCCTCATTCATTTCGACTTGTACAAGTTGAATTGAAGTAGATTAAACTAAACTTATTCAATGTAAATTTATATATACATAACTGAATGAACGGAAGTAAGCTGAATTAAACTGAACTCAAGTAGACTGAACTAACTGGACTGAATTGATTTGTAATAAAAAAAAACATGACTTAAATATTCTACAAAATATTTAAATTTTTTATAATTAAATGTCATTTATATATGAAATAATAAGTTCATTAAGTTTTATCGTTTGGTTAGCTGTTTGATCATTCTAAAAATAAAATATAAATGATTTGAAAAATGGAAAATATGACGGCCCATTTATATTAAATACATCATTGCTATCATTTAAAATTTAAATTCATGGAATAACTATACCAAATGGTAGAAGGAATAATTTATTCAATGAAAAGAGGAATGAAATAAATATGAATAGTATATGTCTCATTATTTCATTCATTGGAAGTCTATTTAGTAAAATAATCATTCAACGTGTACACCTATTATAACTTAATAATATTTAGAGTAAATTTCAAAGACATGACATGTGATTTGACTATTTTTTAAAATGAGGAATGTGGAATTTTGTTTTTAAAAGCGGAGATTGTGATTTCAAAATTTTACCAATAAATGATAAAAAAAGATCTCCCTTTTGTGAAAACATAATAAAAGATTGTATTCTTGTTCATTTTGAATTGAAATTTTGCAAGTTAGTTAATTAAAAAATAATATACATCAATAAGAAATTTTGAAATTTTTTCGAGAAGTTTTAATATTTTAATTTATTTAAATATGATAAGAACTTTAAAAAATCATAAAAAAATAAGAAAAATCTGAAAATTGCTCAAATTCTGATGTATAATTTATAAATAATATAGTTAATTATAAGAATGTTGAATAGAATGAAATACACAATGTAACATTATTATTTCTCACGAAAAAATATTTTTTTCCTTTATTTAAAAAATTTGAATCATAATACCTGTTTTGAAACAAAAATTTTCACCATCCTCATTTTTTAAAAATAGCCAAACTACAGGTAATGTTTTTGAAATTTACCGTGAGAGAACATTCAAATATGGTATTTTAATAATTTATTTGCAATAATATTGTTTTCTAATTTTAGATTCAAAACCGAACCTCATTCAATTTTAACATAATGCATATTTTTAAAATTAATATTAATAATTATATAATAATAATAAGTAATGATAAGGGAAATTATAAAAATGGGTTTAAATTTATGATTAATTTCAATTCAAGTTTTATATCAAAACTTATTTGACTAATTAAGTTTTATATTCACCTCCTATACGTTCCAAGTTGCTAGATTCTCCCCCCTTACATTCTACATGTGAATTTGAATTTTCTTATCTTCTTTTGTCATTATCTCTCAAATTGTTTATTTTTTTACATGCCGCTTTAGAGTCTTTTGTTTATCTCATTTTTATCTTCGAACCGCTATTCATTGTGATATACTTTTTTTGAATTTTTTTAACTGTTCGATATCCGGTAAGTGATAAGTGTATAATTACACTTAATATCATATTAATATTACACATTAAACACTATAAATTAAGTCATTTTTATACTTCATATAAAAGATTTCACGTGGTATGTAGTTGTTTTTTATGCAAATGCAGATACTAGTAAATCTTGGGAGAAAAATGATAAAAAATGGAAATCTATGAAAAAAGAGTGAAAGGTGCAAAAAGATGCGTGGAACTTAAAGATTTGGTTTAGGATTGAAGCTGTCAAAGATCAGAGAAGTTGCAAGAAAAATTCTAAAGAAAAACTCAATTCACGGTCGTAACAATCATTCGCGATCGCGACTTGTACACATCAGAAACAGAAGTCTGCCAAACAAAGATTCACGGTCGTGATATACATATCGTCGTCGTGACTTGGATGGTTTTCTGATTTTTTCTTCTTAACTACCAACCACCAGATAAGCATGATCAACCGCCATCAACTACCAATGATAAGACAAGACACCTATCAGAAGTCAACCAATCGTGAAAAGGTGCTTATCCATTGTGGATTATATCAAAGCTTCTCAACCAATCACAATGAAGAGATGCAATCATTCACAAATGGACACATCCCTTCGTTTGGATAGACGCAACCCTTCGAACTCTATAAATAGGGCTCCAAAACGTTACAAATTTCATGCACCACCAGAGAGGAGAACATTAGAGTGAAATTTTAGAGAGATATAGTGTGTGTATAGATAGAGAGTTCGCTACGTTCATAAGTGTTAGCGAGAAAATGTTTAAGTGATTCGAATCCTTGTTTCGATCACTAGATTTCTCTATATTCTCGAGCGATTGTTGTATAAGTGTACTTGCAAATCAC
>CATIWQ010058077.1:0-15982 GCA_949673415.1 Euphorbia schlechtendalii | reverse complement strand
CTTGAGGACAAGGCAAAAGTTAAGTGTGGGGGTATGATAAGTGTATAATTACACTTATTATCATATAAATTTTATACAATAAACACTATAGTTTTAGTCATTTTTATACTTCATATAAAAGATTTCACATGGTATGTAGTTGTTTTTTGTGCAAATGCAGATACTAGGTAAATCTTGGGAGTAAAATGAGCTAAAGTGGAATTCTATGAAAAAATAGTGACAAAGGTGCAAAAGGATGCATGGAACTTAAAGATTTGGCTTAGGATCGAAGCTGTTGAAGATCGGTGAAGTTACCAGAAGAATTCTGAGTAAAACTCAATTCACGGTCGTGACAATCATTCACGGTCGCGACTTGTTTACTTCAGAATCAAAAGATTGCAAATCAAAGATTCACAGTCGCGACATGTATATCGCAGTCACGACACGGACGGTTTTCTGGTATTATCTTTTTAACTAACAACCGCTAGATAAGCATGATTAACTGCCATCAACTACCAACGAATAGACACCTATCAAGAGTCAACCAATCATGAAAAGGTGCTTATCCATTGTGGATTATATCAAAGCTTCTCAACCAATCACAATGAAGAGATGCAATCTTTCACCAACGGACACAACCCTTCGTTTGGATAGACGCAACCCTTTGAACTCTATAAATAGGGCTCCAAATCTCACAAATTTCATGGTGCATGGTGGCACATGGTGCAGAGAGCTAGAAGGAAAATGTTAGAGTGCAAATATAGTGTGTATAAATAGAGAGTTCGCTACATTCTTAAGTGTTAGCGAGAAAATGTTTAAGTGATTCGAATCCTTGTTTCGATCACTAGATTTCTCTATATTCTCGAGAGATTATTGTATAAGTGTACTTGCAAATCACTTATCAATAAAAGTTTTCGTTCTTCAATATTCATTTGTTCGATATTCGCAAAGAATAGCATCCTAGCGGAGGTTCTGTACCGGCCGAGACTGAATTCAAAGCAGAAGCAGGAATTGCGAGAATTGAAGACTCCCATTAAAGAGTGGATACGGTTTGATCAACTTTAGCTTTCACTTGCATACCTTACAACTTTGCTTTACTTTCTACTTATACTTTCTATTTCGAAGTTTATGATATGTCTATGTGTTATAATGCGTATTTCGTGCTAAGTCTTTTATGTTAATCAAGTTATATGCGTTGGCGTTAATTTTAAGAGTAGTTTCAGAGTTAACAATATCGTGTATAATCATTGGATCTGTGATATAACGTTGTTTAGTGAGCTAACATTTTTGGAATGGTAACTTGCTAAATATGGCTATGTGAGAGCAACCCGTACTAAGCATAGTATTGACATTGTCCAAGTTTATATAATAGTCTTATCTCGTTTGCGCTAGGATTAGAAAAGTTATTTAATGTGTTGCTCTGCGATGAATCATTGAACATCTGAGTGTGTTGAACCAGGTTTGTTAGATTAGTCTAATGCATCGTAACATCTTTATTAAACTTGCATGTTTTCTCTACTATACTTGTTCGTAGTGAAAATCTATGTATTTAGAGTCTCTCATTTTTACATTTATATTTACTCTACTTTTCATTCTGATCTTTCCTTACCAAAAATCTCAAAACTATTTTTATTTTCCTTTACTTTGTCTTTCCTTGTTGATCTTCAGAGCTATTCCTTCCCCGTGGGTTCGATATCTTTTAAAACTACATCGCAACTGTATACTTGCAGTTATCATCATTTTTCTATGTGATAAGGGGTATTGACAACACCTACATTTTTCATGAACAAGTTTTTAGCATTATTATTAAGGATAAGTCTTATTGGACGAGTATAGCCAAGTTTCACGAACAAGTTTTCGAAACCATTAAGGGAATAAACTTATCAGTGGAAAAGTGGCGATCACATTAGCAGGAGAGTTTGGCGAAGTTGTGATATCTTGTTGAAGTTCTCTTAGTTACCCAACTAGTGTCTACTCATCTTCTTCTAGTTCGAAAAAATTAAATTCACCTTTATGATAGTCGAAGTTCCCTTCTCCTTCTTCATCGAATATTAGATCTCTATTTAGCACAACCTTCTTTTCATCTGGATTGTATAGCTTGTAGCCTTTTGAGCTTGAGTCATAGCTAATGAAGATGAAACTTTTACTTTTATCATCCATCTTGGTTCGATTCTCATACGGTATGTGAACATGAGCTATGCTCCCGAAGACTTGTAAGTGGGAAATTCAAGGCTCTTCCACTCCATACTTCTTGTGGAGTCTTTCCCCATACACTCCTTGTAGGAGAATGATTCGATAAGTATACTACACATGCCACTACTTCTGCCAAAACTCCTTGGGTAGCTTCTTACTCTTGAGCATACTTCGTGCCATGTTAAGGATTGTTCTATTCTTCCTTTCTGCCACACCATTTTTTTGGGGGGATCTGGGAACTGTCAAGGGATGACGGATTTCATTTGCTTCACAAAACTTGTTGAATTCCTTAGATGTGAATTCTCCTCATCGATCAGATCTTAAGGCTTTGATCTTAAGACCACTTTCATTTTCCACGGCTGCTTTGAACTTCTTGAATGCTTAGAATACTTCTGATTTTTGCTTTAAGAAATATACCCATGTTTTTCTTGAATAATCATCAATAAAGAAAAGGAAGTAACTATTATTAGCAAGAGAACTTAGCTTGATTGGACTGCAAACATTGGCATGGATGAGCTCTAACGGCTTCTTAGCTCTAGAGGTTGACTCCTTTAGAAAGCTTTTTCTGAATTGCTTCCCTTGTAGACAGCCTTCGCACAATTGATCAGGATGATTGATACATGGTAGACCTCTTACCATTTCTTTCTTGGATAACAGCTCCAGTCCTCCAAAGTTGAGATGACCAAATCGAAGATTCCATAGCCATGATGAGTCTTTATAGTACGCCTTTAGACACCTCGCAATAGCATTTTGAATGTTCAAAGAAAACATTCTGTTCTTTGACATTCGAACTTTGGCAATAAGATCTCCATTGCCATCTCTTATAAAAAGACTATAATCTTTCATATGAATATCATAGCCTTTTTCTAAGAGTTAGCCCAGACTAAGGATGTTGCATTTCATATTAGGCACATAGTAGACATTTGAAATTAATTGGTGGCTACCATCTTTAGCACGAAAGAGGATGTTACCTTTCCCCTTCATGGATATTTTGGTATCATCTTCGAATGATACATCACCACTTACTGCTTCATTGAGTTCCACGAACAAGCTTCTTCTTCCACACATGTGATTGCTTACACCAGTGCTGAGATACCACGTGTTCTCTTGGTGTTCACTACTATTGTTGTATGCTAGCAGTAATGTTTCTTTCTCCTCGGTCTTCTCCTCCACAAAATTTTCCTTCTCCTTGACCTTATTGCTTGGAGCCCTACATTCTATAGCATAGTGTCCAAACTTTTGGTAATTGTAGCATTGGACTCGAGATTTGTCATACCTTGCATCTGCATTACCTCTCCCTCAACCACGAGTGGAGCTTTCTCCTTTCTCACAGTTATTATTGGAATTGTTGTTATTATTCCAACTTCATCCATGACCATGGCTATCGCCTCGTCCACGGCCTCGACCTCTGCCTCTACCTTGGCTTCTTCCATGTTATCTTTTAGAGTTACCATGGCTTTCATTCGTATCCTTGAGTTGTAGCTTGAGGAGTTGTTCAGCGATCCCTTGTTTCTTCTTGTGTTTTTCTTCATAGGCTTGTAGTGATCCTTGGAGTTCCTCGAATCGTCATTTCCTCCAAGTCTTTGGTTTCTTCAATCGTCACCACAATATGCTCAAATTTGGGATCCAACTATCGAAGTATATTCTCTATGACCCTCACATCTTCTAACTTCTCATCGTTTCTCTTTAATTGATTAGAGACGGCTGCTACTCTTGAAAAATAATATGAAATGGACTCGGACGCTTTCATGTGTAAGGATTCAAACTCACCTCTTAGTTTGGAGACGCACCTTTTTCACTTTCTCAACTCCTTTATATGACATTTGCGACTTCTCTCATGCTTGCTTGGCGGATGTTGCATTTGAGATCTTCTCAAAACCATCATTATCTAAGGATTGATAGATTAGGAAGAGAGCTTTCTTGTCTCTCTTTCGAGAATCCTTCAAACTTGTTGCTAGATCGGGTTTAAGAGTGGCTTCATTTTCTGGCTCGTTGAAGCCTTTTTCTACGATAACCCAAACATCATGCGCACCGAGAAGAGCCTTCATTTTGATACTCCAGTTGTCATAGTTGTTGTTGTTGAGTGTTGGAACTTAGAATGATGTCACTCCATTCGCCATATTACTCAAATAGCTTCTTTAGGTGTACATGGGCTGTTGCGACACTTTCTAGAGCCTAATGCAACAGTGTGTGCTTTGCAAGAGCCTTCTGACGGATTTCTGCAAGAGATTGTTTTTCCCTTGCAACTTGTAGATTTTCTGACGAATCCTGCAAGAGATTGTTTTTCCCTTGCAACCTGCATATTTTCTGACGGATTCTGCAATGAAACAGCAACGGAATTATATTCCCTTGCAAATTGCATATTTCTTTGAACTTGTTTTTTTTGCACCCGGAAATGAATTTTTTTTGGGAAGCGAAATCGAGCTTTGAACTTGGCTCTGATACCACTTTGTTGGGAATATAACACTCAAAAGAACAACTTTGATTAAACTCAAAGAAAATATTACAAAAACACTCACTCAAATACAACACTACAACTCACTCTTATTTTTCTTCTTTTCTCTCTTAAGAAGTTCTTAATACTACTTGATGATAAACAACTAAACAACTCACTTATTTATAGGTGAAGAATACAACTCCCAACTAGTACATTTACTAACTATAACATCCAACTAACTACAACCCCCAACTTAAACAATTAATAGCCAACTTATTTGGTTAAATTTAATGGTCTCCAAATTGGTTGTAATTAATAGCCTCAAATTTGATTTGAGTTTTTTTAGATGGATCAAGTTTATAATCCAACAACCCATTACGCCTAAAAACCCAGTCAACCCACCATTTGAGTGGGATGAAAAGAGAAAGAAGATGAAGAAGAAGATTAATTTGATGAAACGACATCATCTTGCTGTATAAATCTTGAATTATACATAAGTGTACGTGCTTTGTGAAGATCGCTTTCATGATCTGGTTTTGGATATTTAATTTTTTATTTTTATTTACAGCTTTGTTTGTATGATTGTTAGTTGTTGCAGTTTGTTGTTGCAGTTAGTTATTTGTTATTTATCATTATATATTTATAATTTAGTGTTGGACCTTCTGTTTTCTTGCGTCTCTATTTAGGGATTTCAGAGACTATCAATGGGAGAGCTTCCATGTCTTTCTTCATTCGAGTTAGAAAGATGCCTCTTTGACTTGAGCTTGAAATTCTGAAATCGGATGGAGGCTGTAGAAAATTGGTGATTGAAGTGCTAAAGACGTGGACCAATTCATCAGCATCTCTATAGTCTCTCGTGGTTACAACTTCATGTAGCAAACTTTGAAGATTTGTCGGATGAGGATTTGTCTTTCATTTCTCGCATTCCTATGTTACAATTTGGCTAAGAAACAGTTCAGAGGAATGGCTGCTACCTGGTTTGACTTCAACTCTACCTATGTCACTATGTCATTTAAAATGAGAAATTGACAAGTTGGCATTGTGTAATTGTTTCATTCCTTCTTATTGCGAAGCTAATTTAGATTGTTTCTTATTCAATCTTCTCTGCAGATTTGATCCCCGAGTAGCATCATTTTGTTTAGCTTTATATGGTTTATTATTTTTCTTGCATGCTAGTGTAGGAATGCGCATCTTGTTTAACTTTATTTGGTTTACTAATTTCCTTGCTCTGATTTTGTTAGAGTCTTCAACCTGAGGTTTTTATTTCATATTTTTTCTCATTTATTAATTGAATCCATGGGGCTCATCAGATTCTGTATATTTGTGCACTGTTTGGCCGATTCTCTGAATAAAGGCTTCCCCCTGCACTCTGATTGCTTAAGGAGCGAATAATAATGGCGGCTCTAAAGGAACTACTACCCCCTGCTAAGTCAACCAGTACAACCTATTATGATCACACAAATGATCCATGGTTTAAACAAAGGTTTACTTTATCTGAGGCCGAGCAAGCTGCTGCTGCTATTTCCCATCTACTTGGAACGTAAAGGTTTTGTTCCACGGAAAGTGGAGGACTTTGGGGATGGTGGTGCATTCGCAGCATAAAGATATCATTCCAAAGATTCTGAAGAATGAAGAGGAGGGCAATAAAAGTGAGGATGAGGAATTACAGAGACAGATCGAGGAGACAACACACGACACTAAGGCAGCGCTTGAAAAGATTATGAATGTGAGATTGAGCGCTGCCATAGTTGTCGAATCGAGAATCGAAATCCAAACTTTTGAATTGGGAATTGTGAAATCGAATCGTAAGATTCGGTTGAACTTCATAATATTAGAAAAATAAAGTATTGCTCTACACATATATATTATCATTGTTATTTTATAATTAGTATTTAACATGTAAAAACTAAACTAATCAAATAAAATTTAAAAAACTCTATTAATAAAACTCATATGCCATAATGGAAAAAAATGACAAACATTATTTGTAGTCCACAATTTCTTTTTTAGGTGGAAAAGTTAAAAATATTATTTTGAAAAGAATATTGAATGGCTTGAAGGGAAAAATATATAATACATATTTGTAAGTGTACTCCTCTATATGTATATGGTTGTGTGCCTCAATATGGTCTTATTTTTGGTAGACCACAATTTCTATATGTATATTTGAATGTAAGACACATGTACTCCCTCTTTTGGTATCCATAGATTTGATAATGTTCAGCACATAACTTTCCTACTAATTTATATTATGTTCGTTGTCTTGCATTGTGATTATGACTCCACAATTTCTTATTTAGGTGGCAAAGTTAAAAATATTATTTTGAAAATGGCTTGAAGGGCAAAGTATATAATACATGTTTGCAAGTATACCCTTCTATATGCATATGGTTGTATGCCTCAATTGGTCTTGATTTTCAGTAGACCACGTTGTTATTTTGTTGTTGTTGACATGGTATTTGTGGTCGTGACATTAGTTTTTGGCCATGACAATTAATACTTTAGTTTGTGGGGTTTGCATAACTAATGAGATGTCACACGAAAAAACAGAGTTAAGTAGTTTCAATTTTGAAAGTTATTATGCATTTGACCATGTTTGTGGTACCAGATTAGACTAATCAGATCCAAAAATTGTAAACGAGGTTCTTCACTTGACCATTTATACATTTCTATTAAAAGGAAGAACCAACAGTTTAATTTCCATATTCATAAAGCCAGTCATAAAAGTTCTACAGCTGTTAAATGTATATGGGCGGCACTAAATTCTTACAAGGTGGAGCATCACCTTGAAAATTTTGTACACTAAAAGAAGCCATACAAAAAACACATAAAAAATAGAAGAAATACTGAAGTTTACTGATGGACTGACTAAAAAACTGCAGATTTTGCCTTAATGTGAGAAGTAACCAAGAACGAAAAGTTAGATTACCTAAGAAGTTACTGTGTTAGATTATTTCAGAAGTTAGATTACTTTAGAAGTTAGATTGCCTAAGAAGTTACCGAGTTAGAATATTTCAGAAGTTAGATTACCTTAGAAGTTACCGAGTTAGAATATTTCAGAAGTTAGATTACCTTAGAAGTTAGATTATCTAGGAAGTACTGAGTTAGATTATTTCAAAAGTTAAATTACACAGTAAGTTACCAAAAATTCTTCAACAAGTTCTTAATTGATAATTGCATTGAAATGTTCTTAAATGTTTATTCTATAAATTAGCAAATGGAGCTCTCAAATTCAAATCACCTCTCTTGAAATTTTCAAATGGGAAGTCCAAACACATTATTCTTTTCATCATTAACAAACTACCCTTCTTTGATCGCCAAGCTACCAAAATGAGTATCTCTTTCAGCTTGAGCCCATCTTTCATCAACTCTTCCTTCATCTTTTCCCACTTCTCCCTTTGTCATTTGCAGCGGAAATTTTCGAAAAATGCATCCGTGGGAGAAAATTGTTGTGATAGGAAGACCAAATTAGAAAAGCAATCAAGATATAATTTCTTCACAAGCTGAGCAAGATCGCTGTCTTACCCAGCCGCCCATTCCAACAATTGAAACAACACAGGGCCTGTCTTCTTCTTCTTGTTTGGATAGAAATTCTCTCTTGTACAGCTTTATGATTTTTTGAGTTCTCTGTTTTCTTGATAATGATTGATTTTGTTTGGTTTATCGTGTGGGGAACCCTCTTGGAGAATCCGAAGGGAACTTTCTGAAGTCTTCAGGATTTTAGGGATTTTACAAGGTATATCTTCTTGTTCCCTTCTCTTTAAGTAATATCACTGTTAAAGGAAGAACTCAAAATCTTTAATTAGCTTTGATTAGTTAAATTTGTACAAATATTTGCAGATAATGATTAGCTTTAAAATTGTCTTCGTCTCCATAGATAGACTTCAATTTATTATTTTATTTTTTTAGGAGGAGGGTAACTGAACAAATACTTCGATAAATGTCTAAAAATCTAATTAATTGAAAATGGTATGCTTTTCGCTTCAATGGTCTAGGATTTTCCCAAATGTAACATGGGAAATGAATTGGAAATTTGTTGCATATTACAACGGGCTGATAATTTCATGATTCAAAGACGTATTGTTCTATACGCAATCCTATATCACTTGGATCTTCCTCTTGAACTTAAGAATAAGTAATTAGGATTCTTGCAATTGCCAAATTGTGGATGACTTTGCCGACTATGCTGAATTTTGTTTCAAGACCTTCCGAGATAGAGTAAAGAACTGGATTGTCATTTAACGAACCTGCATTAATCATTGCTTTTGAATATGGTAATGGAGGGTTTACTCCAATTAGATGTTCATTTTGAAATTGTAGGGCAGGAGGGAATTCTGCAACCGAGTCTTATATTGTTGATCATAACATAAATTTATCTCTTTCTACTTCAATTCAAAAATATCGTGAGAAATAACAAGAGAAACAAAGGAAAGAATTGTGTGTTAGATTTTGTTTGGTATGAACCTCTTACCAAAGAAAAAGCGTAGGAAAGAGGTTCATACCGAACAATATCTGACACAATTCATACAATTTTTAAAGCTAATAACTCCGCCTGTGCACATCTGTGCATTGCCGGTCCCAAGCCCGCGGATATAGGAGGAGGGTTAGCGCGGCAGGTAGGAAGACAACACATAAAGAAACATCACATCACTACAACATAACTCTACAAATGCAATACTTGTGACTAATGCAACCCATCATTGCAACAATTGATGCTGATGTAATGGTATATTGCAAAGGTTGAGGCTAATGCATGAAATGCCTTGTTGTAACAGTTATGGCTAATAGCAATGCAAAATTGCTAACGGTTAACCTTGTTGAAGTGATGGAAATGCTATTGCATTGGCTTTAATTTGTCATATTGTACCTGTGTGTTATATTTTTGTCATATTAAACTTTCGTTCAGCAACAACGGACAAACTCTTATTCTATTGCAATGGTGTCTAATTAATTCCACAAGTATAAATAGTTTCCTGTAGCTGGTCAAAAAATTTAAAGCTCGGTGATCCACCAAATTATCCCACTTTCTTTAAATTTTGAACCCTAACTATCCCAACTCTATGTGATTCACCTCACTATCCTTCTCTCCCAAATTTTCATAACCTAAAATCCTTCCCTGGTATGTGTATATGGGTGGGCTTTTCCAAAAATTTTTTTGTGTCAATCAAACGCATAAATATGAATTTTCCGTTACTGATTTTTTTTGTAGGTACTTGTGTTTTCACCTGCATCTTCTTTCAACCTATTCGAAACCATTCTTTAACTTGTCCTTATTTAGGTACCTACTAGTTTAGACCTGTTGATTGAGCCAAAAGTGTAATTTTCGATCTTCTTTTTATGCTATTTGCATTTTATTTGCCTACTTAAACCTCAAGGAGATAGATTTTGCTTTTTTATTTAAGTAGAATTGCATTAATTTTTGCTGTTTACAAGTAATTTCAGATTTGATGAGCTGAAAATTTGTTCATTCAGCCATGGTACTTCAGTTTTGATTCATGTGACCCGTAATTCGTGATTACGTATAACTTGCAATTTGTGATTTCGTATAACTTGTCTATTTGACACATAAAGCCATTTCACATGTGAACTAAGTCAATAACTTTTTTTTCAAACCGGGGTGTGGATCAAATGCATGAAGTTTTTGTGTTTTCCCAATTGTTTTTGCAGGAAGTCTGTCGTTTTAATTGTATCAGCTTTCACGTCATCCTTTTTTAATTTTTTCTGATTCAGGTACTTTTGATCCAGCAAAAAGAGTAATTTTTTGTTTTTCCTTTGTATTATTGATGTGTACTTTGGGCATTTGATTGATACTATATACTGCTACATATTGCAATAGAGATTTTTATACTATCTTTAGCATTAGAGTACTTTCAAACTCACAAAATTTTATGCTCTATATGTTGATAGAAATGCTGCTCAAGAGTTCTTCTAGACTAAATTGGAAGGTAATTAACTCACCATGTGCTTTTCATATTATAATTTTTGGTTCTAATTGGAAACTGTACTGATTTTTCCAACTATTAGCTTGTAAATTTGTTGCCCAAATTCTTTGCATATTCAACAAAGCAAAGAATGCAACTAAAGATGGGAAAAGAGAATTTTTCACAAAGGTGGCATGCGCTACATATAAACCTTGCTTTATGGATTTAGATCCTTTTATATGTTATATCTTTGTTACTGTTGAAAAATACCAAGAATTCCAAACACAAAGCAGCAAAGTTCTTTTAGAAACAAAAACAGGAGGGGAGCCAAAGACCAATGATCTCAGCCTCTGATCTGCCTCTTCTCCTCACTATCATTGATCGTTGATTCCCCTTCACGTCTTGGTTTCATCTAAGATCTGTGTTCGTCATCGCAACCTTCCTTGCGATTTGTTTTTCAATTTAAATTATTATCATCGTGATCTAGCAAACCACGAATCTCCTCTCCCCGTCGTCGACTTCCTATTCCGCTTCTCCTTCTTTTCTAGCTTCAGTACTCATCCATCTGATCCTTGCTTTCTCGGATCCAACTCAAATTCACATAATTCAGGTCCTTCTCTCTTTAGATAAAGTTCAGAGTTGGTGTGTTCTGTGAGATGCTTTAGCCAATTTTAATTTTATTGAATCAATTGGAAGTACGGCCAAGCAAAAGACAGACCACTTGATATGAGGCTGCCGGAGTTCAAGCAGAAGCTACAAAAGACAGCCACATTCAAGCTTGCAGATCAGCTGTTCGACAAAATGCCGAGCCGACTGTACTGGACTCCATACTCCTTTTAACTGCAAATTTCAACAGAAATAGCTGAAAATGGAAGTTTTAACCAAGAGGGAAAGTGATCCTACCATTCTGGTTCGGTTTCTCTCCTGATTTCAATATTTTTTCTGTTTCGTTCTTGTGATCAGCTTCTTTCGGTTCGGATCACGCAATCGCTGTATGATAATAGGGTTAAACTTTGCGAAAACTCTCTTATCGGGAGGGTCGTTGTTGGTAAAGGTGTTACACCTTGGAAGGTTGAGGACCTGAGGGTTCCGTTGAGTAAGATTTGGGGTTTCAAGACGCAATGGAAAATCATCTCTATCGGCAGAGGTTATTACCATCTTTTGTTCCCATCGGTGGAGATGAAGCAATTTGCTTGGAGCAAGGGCAGCCTTAATCTCAAACCAGGAATTTTTCAGATTTAGCCATGGGTTCCGGACTTTGACCCACAAGTTCAGCGCAACACTAATGCACAAATTTGGGTGCGACTTCTTGGTTTACCTTGGGAATACTGGGATCCGCAAAGCCTTGCAGAAATGACAAGTTGTTTTGGGGTCTTGCTTAGAGTTGACAAAACAATCTTGGAAGGTTCCTTTGGCCACTTTGCTAGAGTTCTAGTTGATGTCGACTTGTCTACTAATTTGCCGAATACGGTTAGAGTCGAAAGAGAAGGTGCGGAAATTTTGGGTAGAGTTATAATTCGAGAATATGCTGGCTTTCTGTCATGTGTGTAATTTAGTAGGTCACATGGCTTATGATTGTAGGCGAATGAAAAAGCCGGACAACATCGAAAAAGTGACTAGACAATCTCGGAAGAGCGATCAAAAGGCTAACCCGAATGAGCAACCATCCGAACCTCCTCAAAATCTCACCCTCCTCAAGAGGAGCAAGCTGAGACATAAATATTAGGAGGAGAGATTGAAAGGAGTTATACCGGCTTCGACGGTTTTTCTCAACATAGAAAATAGTCTCCGGAAGGAAGCTTCTAAATCCCTGTTGGTTGATATGGACAGAATTTCATCCAAGGGTGATGGCAGTGATGGTGAGGCAGTGCTTGGCGTTACGAATGCAGAATTGGAGCTGATTCCCAAACGGAAAGGAGAGGATAATCTTTCAGTTCATAATTCGATCGGTATTGATTTGACAATGGATCTGATCCGCTTTGGTTCGACTTCAACGCCATCCAAAAATATGGTTGTACATAAGCGTTGGGGGGACATGGAAGATGAGGAGCAGCCTTGGGATTGGTTAAGCTGAGAGGATGTAAAAAAAAAAGTTTGAGTAGCCAAGCTTCGCTGGATTCTTCAACCTCTAGTGGACGTCAACAATCACGAAGCCCACGATCGCCTTCTTCGAGGTATTGTAAATGATTGTTCTTTGTTAGAATTGTCGAGGCCTCTAAAATAAGAACACAAGGACCTATGTTCGAAACCTTGTTCGTTAACATAAACCTTTGTTCTTATGCTTGGTGGAGCCTATGGTTATTTTTGATAGAATTAAGACTTCTTTTTGGAGAAGTATTGGCTTTGATTTATTGGCTATGAATGATAAAGTAATGCCTTCTATGTGGGTTTTTAAATCGGTTTCCTATAACTTGAGTGCTACGATGAAATTGACAACAGATCAAGTGGTTGGTTTGCATGTTGCGACTAGTAGTTTTAGTTTCCATATTGGCTTTGTCTATGGTAATGTGCACACCACATCTCGGGTTGGTTTGTACGACACTATAAGATCAGCTGTTAATTCAATTGATGATAAGTGGCTGCAGATTGGGGACTTCAACGCTGTTTTGGGTTCTCATGAGAAGCAAGGAAACTCTCCGTTGCAACACTCCTGTAGTGACTTTCGAGCTTGTTTGGATGAGGTAGGTCTTGTGGATATAGATACTTCATGTCCGGTTTTTACTTGGTTTAATGGCAAAAGGGGTGCGGAAAGAGTTGATTGCCGTTTGGATAGAGCTCTTATAACCTCAGATTTGGCTTTGCTTTGTTCTTGCAATTGTTCGGTAGCGAGGCACTATTCATATCATCACCCGCTTTTCTTTGAGGGGTCCCTTGCTAGGCCGAAAGTATCCAGGTTTAGATTTCAATCTATGTGGACGACGCACTCAACTTTGGAAGGTATTGTAATGGATCATTGGAATTCACATTTCCGAGCCTTCCTCCATCGCAACTACTTCTACATAAGCTAAAAACTTTGCGTCCAATTTTGCATGCCTGGAACAAAGATGTCTCGAAACTTTGAGGAAAATATTGAAAGAAGTCAGAATAATTTGTTGTGAATTCAAAATATAATATCATCAGGCGGTATTGATGAAAATTTGAAGCAAGGAGGAATTTGATCCGCATGCTCAATTAGACCTTCACATTCGGCAACGGGAGATCTATCACTGAGAGAGAAGTGGGATTCGTTGGCTTAAAGATGGTGATCGAAATTCTAGTTTCTTTCAAAGAATGGCAAGCTTTCGTCGGTCGATGGGGGAATTTACTCGATGATTGTCAACGGAGAGATCCACACATCCAGAGGTTATTTCCGCTCATATTGTACACTATTTTGAGGGGCTGTTTTATCGTGATAATAGTGTTGAAATCAATAAGAATTTGATTGATTCGGTGGTCCCCAAACTTGTTACCAAAACCGAAAATGATAGTTTAATTGAATTACCGCCTGATGATTACATTAAGGAGGTTGTTTTTTGTATGGATAGCGAGAGCGCTCCGGGTCCGGATAGATTTATGGGGGTGTTTTTTCAAAGGCATTGTCATATTGTAGGTAAGGATGTTTGTAAAGTTGTCAAACAATTTTTTAAAACCGGTTAAATGCTACCAGGTTTAAATTCGAGCATTATGGTTCTCTTGCCCAAGATGGAGGGAGCGGATAGAGTGGAAGATTTTCGACCAATTGCGATGTCTAATTTTGTATTTAAAATTGTCACAAAGATTTTGGCTAATCGCTTGGGAATAATTGCTAGCCAAATTATTTCAAAAAATCAATACGGCTTCATTCATGGTCGCACCATTCATGATAGTATTGTGTTGGTTTCGGAGGGGGTTAACATGCTTAGTAAGAAGTGTCATGGAGAGAATTTGGCTTTGAAGATTGATATCAAGAAGGCCTTTGACTCGATGGATTTGGACTTTTTTATGGCGGTTCTTGATTCGTTCAGCTTCTCAAATGTTTTTGTCTCTTGGATTCAGAGCATTCTTAAGTCAACTAGAATTTCAATCTTTACTCCGGTCAGCTCATGGGGTTATTTTGCTTGTTCGCAAAGGGTCCGTCAAGGTGATCCATTGTCCCCATTTCTGTTCGGGATTGGCGAGGATTTCTTAAGTAGAACGTTGAATATATTGGTGGATTCGGGGATTTTTTCATGCATGAACTATACGCCAAATACAGCTTTCCCTTTTGGTATATGCTTTATGCAGATGATATTCTGATTTTTGGGACAGCTAGCATGTCTAACATGGCTGTCATTAGGGACATATTTGATCAATATGGCAAAGTCTCGGGTCAACGTGTCAATTGGGACAAATCACGTGCTTTTTTTGGAGCATCGGTTAGTGATACTAGAGTTGTCCGTCTTGCTTCCGTCACAAGTTTTTTTTTTTTTTGAAAACCTCAGGAGGAACATTATGTCCCTCCTTTGGAAAAAGATTGGGGCTGGTGAAAATTTCGGGGCGAACGTCCCAACTAGGTTGATGCGTTCTCTTGCTTACAAAACACCAACCCCTCTTTATTAAAATAGATAAAATAAAAGTTCATTACAAAGGAGAAGCGGAAAAACTAAAGAAAAGCGATAAAAAAAACTATCTAAAATGATAGTTACAAATGTCATTAAAGTCATGGTGAAGCAGCACTCAACAAAAATCTAGAGTTTCGTGCCATTCTGAAAAAGATCGAGAAAGCCTTCCGTGATTGGCAAGAGCATCTACAATCATGATTCCTTCCCTGTAAATATGTATCACTAGAACTTGCATGCTTTGTAGAATCTTCAAGCAATCCATCCAATCAACTCTTATGTGCCACGGTACTCTAGGATTACTAGCACGAAGTAACTGAACCATGAACGTTGAGTCACTTTCTATCCATATCTGATTCCATCCCTTGCTCGGTGCCATTTTAATCGCAAAAATGGCAGCCTCCAACTCCGCTACAAATGCCAAAGACGAGGGCCTGTAAAAAGTAAAACCATAAACAAAATTGCCATTAGAATCTCTAAAGATTCCGAGTATTTTTCAATAATTTTATTTTCTTTAGTAAGTAGAAATAAAACCATGTGATTTGTTTTTCATTTTGATCAGAAACTTGCAAATCCTGATGGGGAAGGGCCATCGAAAGCAGAATTGATCATCGCTACGCGTAAACAGAAAGATGGACGATAACTATCAAATTGTAAGAAATTGCCAACTTGAAATCTTATATATATATATATGTACATGTATATATATATATGTACATGTATATATATATGTACATGTATATATATATATATATATCTACACATGTACATGTACATGTACATGTAGATGTACATGTACATATGTACATGTACATGTACATGTACATATGTACATGTACATGTACATGTATATACATCTATATGTATATATATGTATACATATATATATATGTACA
>CATIWQ010058036.1:0-39985 GCA_949673415.1 Euphorbia schlechtendalii | reverse complement strand
TACTAAGCATAGTATTATTGTTATCCAGGTTTTTATAAGTGTCATAATTCGTTTACCCTAGATTTAGAAAAGTCATTTCATGTGTTGCTCTACGGTGAATTATTGAATATTCGGGCATCTAGAACTAGGTTTGTTAAAGTTATCTAGTGTACGAAATATTCTTGATGATTTTGCATATTTTTCTCTACTGTACTTGTTCTTAGGGAATATCTATACAGTTTACATATTCTCTAATCTGTTCATGCATCTATCTATTAATCCAAGACCTTAAATTCATATTATTTCTTTTATTCCGTAACTCTAGTTGGTCTTTAGAATTGAATTCCTTCCTTGTAGGACCGATATCTTTTAAAACTACATCGCAACTGTATACTTGCAGTGATCAACATTTTTCTATTTGATAATCAGTATTGACAACACCTGTTCGTATTAAGAACTTTTATATTATCGGTAGAAAAGTGGGGAACAAGGTTTTTGGCATCATTTACAAAGATAAGTATTGCAAAACGAGTATAGTCAAAACCTTGCGATCACGTAAGCATTCAACAAGAATGTCATGACTTGGCCATTCCTAGTAGGATAATTAGTTCTACGTAGTACCGAAGCATCTAAAGAAAGAGTAGGACAATGAAAATTTAGCATTAATTGGGAAAGACCCTTTAGAGTCACCCAAAAACTGAGGCAAAACACCTACAAGATCCAAGATTATGGAAGGAAAGGCAATACTAAGGACCTGAAATGCTGCGGCCTTATGAAAATTCCACCCCAGCAATTAAGCATTTAGCATTGGTTACATTACTCACATAACATTATTTGCATCCTTTTTCTTTTGGTAGGACGGTCTTAGATTCCACATTCATTTACGTTCATACTTGTGTATTTTTAATTGTTTTACTATTAAAGAGCAATTCCCACAACATTTTCTATTAAGCATGGCGCCATTTGTAGAATAAAGCTTAAAGCTAAGAAAATAGCACTTTAGAGGCCCTAAACTAAATAGCAAGGCCAGAGGCGGAGCGGAGTGTTAATGTAACCCCATTTGTAAAATAAAGCTTAAAGCTAAAGCACCCCAGAGGCCCTAAACTAAATAACAAGGTCGAATGTCAAAGTAGATTGCTAATATAACCCCATTAATAACATAAAGTCAAGGCTAATTAAAGAGCGCACTAGAGGCCCTATGTTGAATAATGAGGCTTAAGGTCAGACCAGAGTGCTTATACAACTCAAGTTATAAAATAAAGCCTAAGGCTAGTATAAGCCAAGGCTGATAATATCAAGGTTAACACAAAGGTAAAATAGAAGGTGCGGCTTGGATAGAGAATAAACCCAAGGCTAAAGCAAACTTATTTCAAAGGTAAAGGCATAATAAAAAACATAAGAGAGCCTAAAGTGGCCAATGCTCAAAAAACTAAAATAAAGGAAATAGGATTTTCATTAATTACGGAAAAATTACAAAGCATCTGAGGTAATTTCCTCTAAATCCCCTAACTTAGAATACACAGAACTAGCCTTAAAGGCAACAGGATCGGCAAGAGTCTTGGAAGCGGGCTTAGAGGCTTTCTTCAGCATCAGATCTTTGAAGAGGCACGCATCATTTGGCCAGATCTCCAAAGGATCATCAAAGTGAGGTCATCTAGGTTGGCACCAAGAAACTTCTCAACTGTCTTGTTTAGATACCGAGCTCAGAAAGTGATGCGATGCTTGTTCCAGTTATCCCATATCACTTTCTTCCCCCGGCGATAGTTGTGCTTAGCGTCCTTGTACTTCCGTTGATAAAGAGCCAATGTCTTTTCAATAAAGGTCATCTTGGCATACGCCTCTTCCAGTTGAGCCCTAAGAATGGTGAGATCATCCTAGGCTTTCTTTAGTTCCTCCCCCAAAGAGGTAACCTCTTAGCGAGATGCGGCGAGGTCGACCTCTAGCTTGGACTTGGTGTTGGAAGCCTCTTCTGTAGCGGCAGAAGAAGAGAGTTTTGGGCCATCCAGCTCGGCAGTGAGAGCAGAGATGCTGGCCTTGCTATTTTCCAAGTTCGATTTGAGCTTGATAAATAACTCAACCTCCTTATGGCGCTCCTCGGCCACCGCTTTCACTTTCTTCAGCTCTTCTTGCATGGTAGTCATCACCCCCTTCAATTGTGCCAAGTCTCTCAGTTGGACTACCTTCTCTACCCTCAAGGTTTGGGCCTCGTGATTCGTCTAGCGTGTATACCTAAGCAATTGGAAAGAATTCGCTAGGTTCTGCAACAAGGAAAAAACTTGAGTCAAGGGTGGCTAAAAAAAGTAAAAAAATCAACAAACAGAGCAAAGAGTTACCTGGACGCAATTTTGAATGTGCACTTTATCCATAGAAAGTGAGCCCCAACTGGCGTAATGAGCTTCCTCAGTTGAAAGCTCCAAAAAGGATCACAAGTCCTCCACCACCCCATCATGAGAGAGGTCGGTGTTAGGACCATATTCCTCTAACCATCGCTGCAACAAAATAAAAGAATGAATGAAATAACAAGAGAGAGGAGACCAAGGGAGATAGGATAGACCAAGGGAGATAGGATAATAATAAATGTGGGAATGATACCTTGATTGGGCAAGGGAGTTCCTCTTACTCCGGGGCCTTTCTTTTCCCCTTTGAACGACTTAGAGAGCCCTTAGATTTCTCCTCATCCCCTATGGGTCATTTGGAGAGGCTTTCCACGGGGACCCTGCTTTAGGATAGCCATGATTGAAGGGCTCTTCTCGGGCTTCCTAGCCCACCTATCGCACTTCCCTGGCTCAGGGAAGTCAACATCCCAACCACTTGCTCCGTGGTGGCGGTATCCTCCTCCTCCTCACCCTTCTTCTCTAAGGAAGAAAGGGATTTATTAATCAGGTTAGAGGGCAAGTTGACCTCTTGCATCTCTTCCACATCTTGGAGGAGTTGGTCCATAGAGGCATTATCTAGGCTCTGGACCCTGCTCGCCACATGCACCTCAACATTTGCTTGGACCTCGACGATAGGGGGATTGACCATATGATTCTGCATCAACTCTGTAAGAAAAGCCATCATATCATCAGGTTGATCAGCCATTCCTGCAAAAGAAAAAGGGGAAGTAAACTGACAATAAAGGAAAAAAAAGGGAGACTTACAAGGACAGGCTCAGTGATTCCTAACTATAGTGAAGATCTCGTTATTCAACTTGTAACAACACTATTGGATCAAACAAGCACCTGGGCTTGCTTCCAATGAATTTGGGTCGGATTGAGTTGGTCTAGTATGAATACGGTTTGGTGATGGTTGAAATTTTAGCATCCATCCCTCATCCAAGAATTATAGTTAGCAAGGTCGCTATTCCATACAATGGGGAATGGGAAATCTTCCCCGTCATAAAGGATACCGTCCCAGCATTAGACTCCTTCTTAACCCACAACCATTGGTCCTTAAACTTCTTAACAAACTCCAACTTGGCTAACATCTTTGGCATGGCTATCGGGTATGTTTGCAAATACACCAAACAGCTAGGCTGCCTTGAGATAAGATGATATATTCATCGGAAAACCATCCCATCTAGTTGAAACCCTAAATCAATGCAAAGTTTGTCAAGGAGGGTGAGCTCTAGCTAGGAATTGGGGTGTACTTGGCTAGGGTGAAGGTCAAATTCAAGCAAGATGCAGCAAATGGAGGGTGATAGGGGCAAGCGAAGACCACTCCACCTACTTCTCGAATATGGTAAAATCCTAGAGGGAGGGGTATTCAAGCGCTCGTTCCCATCGGGTAGCACAGTTAATAACCTCGGTTTATCAGAAGTCACCTAGGTAATTTAGAAGTGATGTTCCTCAGTCATTTTGGAACGGATTCTGAAGTCTGCATCATAATCAATTTCCTTCTTCTTCTTCTTCTTGGGCTTAGGAGGAACTTCAGAGTTCATTAGGGTTAGGTCTATACAATATTCTATGGATGGGTCGATGTATAACAGGGATGTGTAGTTTCGAGGGGCTAAAAAATTAAAGCCATACCTTCAGAGGCGGCGGAGAAGGTGTTTAAAGGAATGGTAGAGATATGGTGAGTTGAAGGTTCACCTTGAATACGAGTAGAGCCTTTAAAGATCTTGGAAGGAGCCATAAGTGTTAAATTTGAGAAAGAAGAAGACAACAAGAGGGATAACTTACTTATTTCAAAGTGCGAGAGCGGAGCAAGTGTTCGCCACTTTTCTACTGATAAGTTTAATCAATAATGGTTCAAAATCTCATGAACTGTTGGCTATTCACTGTGCCGAAAACTTGTTCACAAATAAATATATGTGTTGTCAATACCTCTTATCACATAGAAAAATGATGATAACTACAAGTATACAGTTGCGATGTAGTTTTAAAAGATATCGAACTCACAGGGAATCAAGTCTAAAGATATGGAAGGGAAAGATAAAAATAAGGAAATAAAAATAGAATTAATATTTTTGGGTAGGAAGATTAGAACGAACAGTTCAGAAATATAGATGTGGAAGATTAGAAACTCTAAGCGTAGAGATTTTTCATTACGAACAAGTATAGCAGAGAAAACATGCAAGTTTAACAAAGATGTTTCGATTCTCTAGATTATTTAACAGACTCGGTTCAAAACATTCAGATGTTCAATGATTCGCCACAGAGCAACACATGAAATGACTTTTCTAAGTCTAGCGTAAACAAATTAAGACAATTATGAAAACCTGGACAACATCAATACTATGCTTAGTACGGGTCACTCTCACATAGCCACATTAAGCAAGTTACCATTCCAAAAATGTTGGCTCACTAAACAGCGTTATATCACATATCCAGTGATTATGCATGATATTGTTAACCCCGAAACTACTCTTAAAATTAACTCCAACGCATATAACTTGATTAACATAAAAGACTTAACATGAAATACGCATTATGACACATAGAAATATCATAAGCTTCGAAATAGAAAGTATAAGCAGAAAGCAAAGTAAAGTTGTAAGGTATGGAAGTGAAAGCTAAAGTTGATCAAACCGTATCCACTCTTTGGAACGTAGCGATTCTAACTATACACAAACTATATCTCTCATTTTTTCTAATTCTAATGACACCTTTGCACTCTGGTGTTGCATGAAATTTGTGAGGAAATGAAGCCCTATTTATAGAGTTCGAAGGGTTGCGTCTATCCAAATGAAGAGTCTCATCTATTGGTGAAAGATTGCATCTCTTCAATGTGATTGGTTGAGAGGTTTTGATTCAATCCATAATGGATAGGTACCTTTTCATGATTGGTTAACTCCTGATAAGTGTCTTTTCATTGGCAGTTGATGGCGGTTGATGGCGATTGATCATGCTTATCTGGCGGTTGGTAGTTAAGAAGATAATACCTGAAAACTATCCATGTCTTGACCGTGATATGTGATTCGTGACAGTGAACCTTTGATTGGCAGACTTCTATTTTTGAAGTGAACAGGTCACGACCGCGAGGTATTGTCGCGACCGTGAATTGAGTTTTCTTCAGAAATCTTCTTGTAACTTCACCGATCTTTGACAGCTTCGATTCTAAGCCAAATCTTTAAGTTCCACGCATCTTTTTGCACATTTTTCACTTTTATTTCATAGAATTCCATTTTAGCTTGTTTTACTCCCAAGATTTACCTTGTAACTGCATTTGCATCAAAAACAACTACATACCACGCGAAATCTTTTATATGAAGTATAAAAATGTCTTAAACTATAGTGTTTATTGTGTAAAATTATAATGATAATAAGTGTAATTATACACTTATCACCAAGATAATAAGATTGATCAAGTTCTAAGGGTTGTCAATGAGGTGTCCCAGAAAGTTGATTAGAAGCCTTTGTTGAATATTGATTCTCTATTCAACAAACTTGATTTTGTATGTAAGGAGATCAATACCAACACAGATGTCAAAGTTTCAAAGGCACAAAAGTTGATCTTGGAGGCTATGGGCAAAATCTTTCCAGAACCAACTAAGTCCATAGACCTTGAAACGGGTCTCTCAACTCAGTCAAAGCTCAACATTCTCAATATTAAAATCGAAGATATTCAGAAGAATGTAGGATAACTTGTGACAAATGGAGTATATGATGGTAAGGATATAGACTACACTACAAAGTGAATGTCTTCTATCTGCCCAAGGATCCTAGATATGGAAGCGAAGCTGAAGATTGCTCTCTGCCTCAAATTTCATAGCTCTGTTGTAGTGATTTCAACAATTCGCATGGTAAGGCTTTGATCAAATAGCTCATCTTTCCAGATTCCATCATTTTCTTCTTAATGAACTGAATGATCAAGACTTTCTAACCAACAAGGGTAAAGAGATGCTGGAGTGAGAAATTTCCTCGCAAATCATTGGAAAGTAGGAGGACTTTTAGTCTACTTTGGACTACTTTAATGTCTTCCTCGAGCAAATTGTGAATGGATAGATATCAATGGGGGAGAAGGTAGCTAAAGATACCCTCAGGACTGTAAGTTTGAATAAGGTATCTCTTCTTAAGAATTCACAATATCCGCCTCATACTCCAAATCATCACCAGCCTCAACAGAAACAACAAAAGCCAACCTCTGATCAAGACAAGAATCCTGGACAATCTTCAAGATCTTGCAAATATGCCTATGTATCTAGTTTAAACAACTCTTGTAATAGGACTTTAACTATAATCTTATCCCAAGACATATTTTATGCAATGACTAAGTATTTTATCATTAATAAAACTACAAGTTTTGCCAAATCAAGTTAAAAATTTCTTAACTTCTATATTATTACGTGCATGTCATCTTTGCTGTCTATTGACTATTTTATGCATGATTACATATATAGAGACCAACTCAAAAGAAAAGCTGAAGTAAGACAAAGTCCCAAAATCAAGAAATTCCTCTAAGTATGTAGGAGTTGTGCTAACTGAAGAAAATCTACTCAGTATGGGGGAGTCCATCCTGACTAAGGGATTCATTCAGCATGGGGGAGTCTTACATCTCTTTCCAGGTATTTCGATATCTTTAAATTATTTATTCAATTAGTCTCTTCTACTACCTAGTTTGTTATTTGTCCAAAATCGGGGAGATTGTTGAACCCAAGTTAATAGTACCTCACAGTACTTAAAATGTTTTGGAAATAACAAACTGACTAGGATAGTGAAATTAATTGAGTACTAAGTATACTCTTAATTAATGAAGTTTACTTGAGTTTGTTTAAGGGAAAACAACTCAATTTACTAAGTACTTAATTAAGTTATGGCTTAAAGTAAGACAAGCTGAGTTGAGTTGAGTATTACATAGTTTATAAGATATATACTCACCTGTTTTGAGTTAGCTTTTTGTTATAAAAGCTGTGTACCTTTGATACTTAGAGAATTAAATGACACACATGCTACTAATGATTTTTGTGAGAAATAGAATATCCCTATGATAATTTTTAGGAGAAAAGGCATTGAAATTAAAGAAAATATTCTAGTGGTCCTTACAAACAAAAGGTGTCAATACGGAATGCTGGAGATTCCTTACTAAAGTCTAAGGTAAAAGGAATCCTCTGACATGCACCATTTCTCAATGTTTCCAAGCAACTCTGCAACGTCAACAAGTCAATGAATGGTAGAATTCCACGTTGTAACTCATGCGCCTCTCTATCATATCAGATTGCTTGAAGACAAATGAGTTTTTGATGCTTTGGGATATAAATTAATCTTGCTCTTTAATGTTCAAAATCTCTGTCTCAAATGTCCTAGAATTTATCTCCAACAGAAAAGTTCGAAAGATTTGAAGATAAGAGATATTGAAGAGCTTTCAAAATGAGAAGTTTGCAACGGCTAATTCCAAGACCTTCAGCTATAAATAGAAGACTAGAGCAGACGTTCAAACTTGGTGAATCACCTCAAATTTCTCTAAGAGCTGAAACTCTATTCATATACTCTCAACTTCAAGAAATTTCAAATCAAGCAATCAGCAAACATCCATTATTTAAATTTGTTTGTAACAAAGAGAGAACAGCGCTTAAGATTTAACATTGTAAAGGACTCAACAATTTATAAGTTGAAATCCGCAGTTCATAATTTCTTTAGAAATATGAGTGACAGCTTGGGAAGGGTACCCAAACTATGGATTGAGTGGTAGTTAGAAAAAAAGTACTTTCTATAATTGTGTCTACCCGCTATAAAGGCTTCTTTGCCTAAGGAAAGAATGAAATCACTAGTGGATTAAAGCTCAGAAAGGAATCCGGGAACTGGAGGTAGGCTAGGGGCCCAACAAGGATAAAATCTTAAGTGTAAAAGTTCTAACCTTTCTCGTTAGCCTTTATCGCATCCATCTCATTCATCAGTCTATCTTTGTTAGTCATTTTGCTTGAAAAACCAATCTAAGTTGAGTAAAGTACTCAACAGCGATTGAAGCTAAACTGTACCAGCAAAGCTGAGTAATTTATAATATTTAGACCCAGCTTAGCATGCTAAACTCACCATGCATCTAAAATTTAACTTGGTTAAAAAATTTTATTAATATAAAAAAGAAACTAAAAACTGCATTCATCCCCCTTTGCTATTTATTTAAGCCTTTTAGGACCAAAATTAAATAATCAACAATTTATATAATGATTAAATTTTTTGGTATTTGTGAAAAAATAAAATATGATAAAATATGTTTTTTTATTAATTATTTATTTGATAATTAAAAATTAATTTATACGTAGTATAAATTATATGAATATATTTTGGTAATATATTTAAGTTTATTATTTATGTAAAGATTAACATTGACCTTTTGACACATGTTGTAGATGGTCAATTGGGATTGAAACCTCACATAAATTATATAAATATATTTTGGTAATATATTTAATTTAAGTATTACAATTTGAGCATTTATACAATGGAAAAGAGTCAAGAAGAACTTGAGGAAAATGGTTCACAAAAATATACGTATCATATTTATATATAATGCTAGTGTATCATGTTATTGTATTGCATAGAGAGATGCAATTTTTATGTGTATTAATTTATTACTTTATAAAACATGATTTTACAAATCTAATTTTCAATTTTTTTGAATGATCAAATTATTTAATAATTAGACATTCAGGTTCTTTTAAATAATTTTACTAGTTATCACTAAGTTCGATCAAAGGATACGACTCTAAGTCTAATTTGTTGACCTAAGGTTTTCATTACGAATATCATAGTTGATGTTGTAATGATTTTTTTTATTGTACTACTTAATGTATAATTATATTCTAATAAAGCGCAAAATAGTTAGTTAAATATATTATGTGATGGTTGACAATATAAGTCATTGTCATTTATTTAACATCATTAATATGTGTTTATTTGTTTATATTTTTGCATAACAAATTTTATGGCTTGAATTGTTATTGAATAGTTTGTGATTTATTTTATTTAAATATCATTATTTATTTTATTTTTTATATTTGTTTAAAGACATATAAAACACTTAAATCTTTAATAAAACTTTTAGGTTTGATATGCCCTATTAAATCCCAAAATAGTTTCAATAATTATGCATAATAAAGTTATCCAATATTTATCATTAAATGTCATAGGTTAAGTGAACTAATTAAAATATGTCCAAAATGTATTTAATGATATACCTTATAGTTAAAGGAACTATAACAAACAATAAAAACACATAAATAACTATTGTACAATGAATCGAACTGAATTAAATGCAAGTGTTTTCACTTGATAGATTATGAGGTATTTATATTTTTTTCGATACTGGGATTGATGCTTATATTTTCTTGAAAGTTTGTGTACATGTTAATGGTAATTAACACATTATTGCTCATAATAATTGACTTAAATCTGTGTATACCTGTTTAGTCTCACCTTTTTTTATCAAAGAATACCAGTAATGGCTTTTGCTACGAATTTATTAATAGCAGACTTAGATTCTTAACTATCGTTATTAGGTTATCTGGAGGTTGAAGTTTGAGTTTGTGATTGAGGAATAATGAATCCCCTTGTACTTTGAGCAATATTGTGTATGAGTTAAAGAAAGTGGCACAAACCAACTCAGGCATGATAAAAATATGTTTCTTTCATGATAGAGGAAGAATTCAATGACCTTTATCATTTTGCTTAGTGCTATAAGTGATTTAATTGTTACAATTTATGTAAGAGAGACATGTTCAAGTTTGATCACTAAATTGAAAGAAAATCTAACTAATGATCGATTCTCCATTTTGAGTGGGAGCATATGTGATGCAGTTAACTCATTCTTATAGAATTAGTTCGTTAAATGTAGTTACAAGTTTCTTGGGAATGGCATAAATTGTTCTTCTGATATTCAAAATTCTTCTTAAATGCTTTTTGCCTAAGGAAAGTCTTAAGGAGATAGTTCTCAAGACAACAAGTGTTAACTTACATTATAACATCTAAAAAGGGAAGAGGATCAATGCAAATGGATTTGAACCATTCGAACATAAATTTAATAGGTTCAAAGGAAATAAATAGTAAAATCACAGAGGTGATATGCTAAATTGCCACTATAGAGGCATTGTGCAATAGAGCACTAAACCCAACACGTAATATATTATAAAGTGAATTATATTATACTATGCTCAATGTTGTTGATGGAATCTTATCTTTTTATGGATTATTAATTCAAGTCCAACATGTGACATGAGCACGAACCACAATATCTTTGTGTACTTTCGACAAACATATACGAGAAATATTGAACATTTATATCGACATCAAAATGTGTTGGAGTTCTCTAAACTATCACATGTAGACTATATTTGCAACGAGCACAAATCCAATAGCTACATGATGTGTTGTTTTATCATATTATTTATCAAAATTTAAATTTCTGATATAGTTTAATGAACAATAGGTTCATCTTTGAATTTTTTTAAGGATTAAATTTCTTCATTCATGAATTGTAGATTTATGAGTCTAGTTCTTAAACAAATGGTTTTAATGAATGAGCATTACAAATTATTAAGTGGATAATTTTTGTTTTCAAAGCCTAACTCTTCTTTTGAAAGAATATGTTAGTATATCATATAGGCTATTGTTTCACATAAGTTACAAATAATACGTCATCTAGGCTTAATGTGATGGATAATTCATAACGATTAAATTATCACCATGTGATGAGTGCCATTTTAAAAAAAATCAAACTTATTATCAATTTCAAAAGGAACTAGAACTAAAATCAATTGCAACTTATTCATTCTGATATATGTGATTCAATAGACCTGAGGGTAAGGCAAAAACCTAATTTTCATCACATTAAATTATGTCTATACTTGTTATGACATCATATACTAGATTTCCCATAATTATGAAGCTTTTAGCTATGAAAAGATTTATGAATCTAGTCATAAATCAATTAGATTTGAGAGTAAAGCTTTGAAATTGAAGTGGTTAAGTACTTTTAAGTTAAGCTTATAATTTTACGTGATAAAGGGATTGAACATCAATTGTTTATTAGCTATACTCTATATAAGTATAGATTCTTCTTCCAATGGTTAAGTACATTACTGAACCAAGTACCTGCAAAATCATGTCTCTTCTAACCCATATGTGACATGGATTGGAAGTATATATAATTTATCCTGGTTATGATATTAGGGTCGTATAACTCACTCCCACACTACCTTAATAATTTTGGGAAATTGGGTCCAAGAGGTAGATGGAGTAACTTTTAAGATACTCTAACATATCAAAAGAATATATTTTTATGGGGGAACTTGCAGATAGATCTGTAAAAATTTGAATCGTGAAATATCAATTTCTTAGAAATGAGTTCTATAGATTAGGTGTATTAGGCAAAAACATATTCTTTTATTTAGACTCTTGAACTTAATATTTTGAATATATCTTCAAGTGATAGTAATTCAAACATATTAGTTCATAATGATCACATTAATAAGGGATCTTGTTCGATGTGGGAGATGAGAACTCAAAGGGTTGTTCTAAGTATGAATCAATTTTTTTAACTCAAGAGTGAGCTTAGATCATTAAAATATGTATGTTTAGGTTGGGAGCACATAAATGAGTTTAAAAGGAAAAATTTTAAGTTATAATAGATATAAGAGACATATTTATGAGAATTGGGAGCCTAAGAAATTTAAATGGAAAATCGTTCTAACCTTGAAAATTAAGTGTTAAAGGGAGATGAATAGTTGTGTGTTATGGAAGAAGAATCAAGTAAACTTGCCTAAAGGACATAAAAATATTATGAACAAGTTTATTACAATGTAAAGTAAAAGCATTAGGCTTATAGTTAAGGGATACGTATATTCAAATTGATAATAATATGTTATAAGAATATATTCTTTCCAGTTGTGAGAATTACATTTGTTGGTCCGAGATAGCTTAAATAACTGAGCAGAGGGGGTGAATGTAGTTACTTGGTTATTTTTAAGCATTATAAAATTTCTTTCCAAGTTAAGTTTTTATATGTGTGCTGAGTAACTTTATGCTGTGCATTGGTCTAAAAACTATAACTACTTAGCTTCGCTGAACTAGTTTATCTTCAATCTATGTTGAGTACTCTACTTAGTTTAGATTGGGTTTTCAAGCGAAACTTATAAAACTGAGAGGATGATGAATGAGCAAAGACACTATAAAGATATTGACAAAGGATACAACTTTAACACCTGAGATTTTATCCTGGTTCGGCCCCGAGACTACCTCTAGTCCCCGGATTCCTTTCCGAGCTTTAATCCACTAGTGTTTCTTTCCTTCCTTAGGTAGAGAAGCCTTCACAATGGGTAGAAGCGATTACAAAAGGTACCTTCCTTTCTAACTACCACTTAAATACAATTCAGGTACTTCCTAAACTATCACTCAGATTTAATTGAAAGATTGCGAACTAAGGATTTTAACTTATAAAAAGCGTTGAATCCTTTTATAATGTTCAATCTAAGGATTTCAACTTAGAAAAAGTGTTGAATCCTTTTATAATGTTAAATCTAATATTCTTCTATCACAAACTGACTGAGCGATTTGCATTTGCTTTAAAAGGCTTGAGTAGGAATTTCTAAATGCTGGGAATATTTGACAATATTTTAGCTCTTAAGAAATTCGAGGTGATTCACCAAGTTTGAATGTTTACTTCAATCTTCTATTTATACTTGAAGGTCTTGGATGTAGTCGTTGGAAACTTTTCATCCTAACTTGATCTTCAATTTCTCTTCTCTTTACAACTTTCAAATTTTTCCACTTGAAAAAAATTACAGGATGTTTATAGATTGAGAATTTGAACTTTGAGGCGTGAGATTAATTCGTTAATATTGATTTATCAAAAACTTGTTAACTTCAAGAACTTCCATTCTAATAGAAAGGCAAGTGAGATGCAACATGTTGACTTGACATTTGTTTGATTGCTGACATTGCAGAGTTACATCTAGATACTGAGAAATAACACATGTCAGAAGATACCTTTTGTGCTGGATGCTAGCAAGGAATCTCCAACATTTCGTACTAACACCTATAAGAACTGCTTACTTATCGTTATGAGGATCACTAGAATATCTTCTTTAATTTTAGCGCTTTTTCTCCTAAAAATCATCAAAGGAATATTCTGTTTCTCACAAATAGAGTTAAAAGCATATGTGTCATTTTATTCTCCAAGTGTCAAAAGAACTCGGCTTTTAATAAATACAAGAAACTTAGCTTTGCTGAGTCTATATCATTTAAACTATGTAATGCTTAACCTAACTCATCTTTTCTTACACTAAGCCAAAGCTTAATTAAAAACTCAGTAAACTGAGTTGTTTTTCCTTAAACAAACTCAAGTAAACTTATTTAATTAAGAGTCTACTTAGTACTCAATCAATTTCACTATCATAGACAGTTTATCATTTCCAAAATGTTTTAAGTACTGTAAAGTACTATTAATTTGGGTTCAACAATCTCCCCCATTTTGGAACAGATGACAAACAAGGTAGTAGAAGAAATTAATTGAATAAATAGTTTATAGATATAGAGATACCTGATAGATGTTGTAAGACTCCCCCATGACGAGTGAACTCCTAAGTCATCGTGGACTCCACCATATTGAGTAGATTCTCTTCAGTCAGCATAACTCCCCCATACTTAGAAGAATTTCTTCAAAACTTGGGACTTTGTCTTACTTCAGCTTCTTCTTGAGGTTGGTCTTAGTTACTTCCTGCAATACTTTATAAGCTAAAATAACAAGGCATATACAGCAGATAGAAAGTTAAGAAGCTCTTAACTTGATACACTAATCTTGTAATTTTTCTTTAATAAAATAACTTAGTCAGCACAGAAAAATATCCTAAACTAAGCGATTATAGAGAAGTGCTATTACAAGTCTAATTCTAATATAAAGCTATCTACGTGTATGTAGATGTTGAGAAGAAGATGATTTGCCACCTTTGGGATATTGTTGATAGCGTTGTTGATGTTGATGGTGTTGTTGTTGATGTTGTTGAGGTTGAGGACGTAGAGGTTTTTGTGAAAGTGAAGCTCTATAAAGTTGTGTGGTCCTCTAAGAATCTTCAACTACTTTCTCCCCCTTTGTAATCTATCCTTTAACCATTTATTCAAGGCATAGATTAAAGGAGTCGAGAGTAGACTAAAAGTCCTCTTGCTTCTCTATGATGGGTAATGAAATCTCTTACTCTAGTTATTCCTTACCTTTCGACATAAGGATGTTTTGATAACTAAGCTCTTACAGAAGCAAATGGTGACACTAGGTGAGATGAGCAATTTGGTCGAAACCTTGACAAGCGAACTATTGAAAGTATTGCAGGAGACCTCTGAAATTTGAAGCAAAAAGAGCAATCTTCAACTTTGCTTTCATGTCAATGATCCATGGGCACAAGTTGTTTATAGACTTAGATGTGAACTCGATGTCCCTTGCATCATACATCCCAGTAGTAATCAATTGATCTACATTTAGTTGAATATCATGAAGATGATCCGTAAGGCATTCAACTTCTTATGCACTAAGAGACCATTATCTGGGTCAAGAGACTCAGTAGGCTCAGGAAATAGCTTGCCCATTACTTCAAGGAGGGTTTTCTACACTTTTCTCATTGATTTATCAGTGTTATCATTAATGAGCTTGCAAGATAAGTCAAGCTTATCTCTAAGCGCATCAAGGTTCAGCACCTGTTTGTCCATTTTCTTCGTAGCATCTTCAATTTTCTTTATGTCTCTTTCAATTTCTTATCATAATTGACCATAAGCTTGGGCATGTTCTCCGTCAGTTTGCACATGTTGTGCTTGAGAGCTTTATTCACATCTATCAACTTGGACAGCTCATGGATTTTATTGTCCGTGCTTGTCTTGAGCTTATCCTGCTCCTTGCCAAACTTGTAAAACTACATAGTTTGAGTTGCCAAAGTGGCATTTAAACTACTCAATTGTTCCTTAGCAATGTCTCTACTACCCTTCATCTTTCTTGCCATTGCATTGGCAATGATAGTAGAAGTGAGAATAGTAATTGCGTTGAGCTAAGCTGTAGAATCAGTCAACCTAGTAAGAACTAGTACCATCTGTCCACCAAGCTTTTAGCGCTTTCCTCTGCTAGATGATTTCTGATGGTGAACAAACTCCCTTAAATCTTCTCAAATTATTCAAAATGAATTGTATATGAGGGAATGCTGGATTATTCATCAAACTCAAGAAGCTTCGCCTTTGATTTTGTGGACAAGTCCATCAATTCTTGTGTAAGTAGCACGCATCATACTACACCATCCAACTCAGCGTTTATTTGGAGAGTTGGGAATTTAATCCTGGACAACTCTCATATTTGAGCCAAGATGATTGAATCAGCCAAGTCCTCTTGGAATGGCTTGCTATTAGAGGGAGTTTCTTCATTGGCTATAAAATTTGCCTTAGCAATTTCCTCACTTGCATTTTCTTGCTGAGTGGAGTTCTCAGCTTTAAGAACTTCCCTAATTAGAGGAATCAGAGGGGTAGAGGTTGGTTTGAAGAAAGGGTAGGTGTAGATATATTTTGTATAGTTTGAGTAGAAGTGGATGTTGGTTTAGATTTTCCTATAGAGGGAATGAGTGAGGTTTCAGTATTTGGAGGTGGTGAAGAATGGTTGGTCTTATCTTGGGGATGAGATGGAGAAGAAGAGAAGGTGTTTTGGAAGGAGAATTTATAGTGGAAGGAGGAATTTGGGAATTTATAATAGAAGCTAGTTTAGGATTTACTAAGGGATTTCGAGAAATAATTATTGAAGAAATGGTGGATGGATTTTTAGATACTTGCGGGTTGGCTGTTTGACCCAAAGATGGGCCAGCCTCAGGTAATACAGCTTGAGATGGAAGAGTCTTAGTTTGCTGAGTGTGGATAAGGCTTGGGATGTTTGAACTAGGAAGAGTAGATTCTTCCTTATTGATGACCTATATGTCATCATCATCCTGTTTACTGCTAACAATTTGGACATTTTTCTATGAGCGCTTGTAACAGTTCTCTTACGTTGAGAGCTCCTTGTACCTTGGAGATAACTTTCTCCACCTCATCCGCAGCTCCAGGGTTGATGGTTTCGGGGTTCTCTTTGCTTTTCTTGAAGCTACCTTAGCCTGCATCATCCTTAACCTCTTTTGTTTTAAAACGTTTTCAAAATAGCAAACTGACTAGAATAGTGATATTAATTGAATACTAAGTAAACTCTTAATTAATGAAGTTTACTTGAGAATGTTTAAGGGAAAAACAACTCAGTTTACCAAGATATTAATTAAGTTATGGCTTAGAGTAAGAAAAGCTGAGTTAAGCTTAGTATTACATAGTTTATAAGATATAGACTCAGCAAAACTGAGTTAGCTTTATTTATAAAAGCTGAGTTCTTTTTGACACTTAGAGAAATATTTGACACATATGCATTTAACGATTTTTGTGAGGAACTGAATATTCCTTTAATTATTTTTAGGAGAAAAAGAGTTGAAATTAAAGAAGATATTCAAGTGGTCCTCATAAACAAAATGGTGTTAGTATGGAATGTTGGAGAATCCTTACTAAAGTCAAAGACAAAGGGAATCTCTAACATGCACTGTTTCTCAATGTCTCCGCACAACTCTGCAATGTCAATAAGTCAATGAATTACAGAACTCCATGTTGCATCTCAAGCCCCTCTCTTTCAGAATGGATTGCTTGAAGATAAACGAGTTTTTGATGCATTGGACTAATAGATTAATCTCGTGCCTCAAAGTTTGAAATCTCTATCTCTGAACATCCTGGAATTTGTTTCAAATGAGCAAATTTAAAAGATTTGAAGAGAAGAGAAATTGAGAAAGCTGTCAGGATGAGAAGCTTGCAATGATTACTTCCAAAACCTTTAACTCTAAATAAAAGACTAAAGCAGACGTTCAAACTTGGTGAATCACCTCGAATTTCTTAAAGAGTTGAAACTTTGTTCAATTAATCACAACCTTAAAAAATTCCAAATCAAGCAATCAAGCAAACGCAATCAATCATATCTGTTTGTAATATAGAGATAGCACTTAAGATTTAATATTGTAAAGGACTCAACGATTTTTATAAGTTGATATTTTCTTTTAAGAAATCTGAGTGACAGTTTAGGAAGGGTACCTAAATTGTATTTGAGAGGTAGTTAGAAATGCAAGTACTTTTTGTAATCTTGTCTACCCATTGTAAAGGCTTCTCCGCCTAAGAAAGGAAAGAAACACTAGTGGTTAAAGCTCGGAAAGGAATCCGAGGACTAGAGGTAGGCCAGGGGCTGACCTTGGATAAATCTCAAGTATAATCATTCTAACCTTATTCTCTTATCTAAACTATGTTTGTCTCATCCATCATCCTCTCAATTTTCTATATATTGCTTGAAAACCCAATCCAAGCTAAGTAAATTACTTAACAGCGATTGAAGATAAAATGTGTCAATGAAGTGAGTAGCTTATATTTTTTAGACTCAGCACATTGCAATTTTCACTCAGCATGCATCTGAAAATTGAACTTGGTAAAAGAATTTTTTAAATCTTAAAAAGAACAAAGAAACACATTCACCCCCTCTACAATTTATATTAAGCTGTTTAGGATCAACAAGTGGTATCAGAGCAAGTGTTCAACTTTTAGACTAACAGTCTTTGAGTTAAAGATCCGAATGGCTTATAATAGTTTCAATTTCAGCTCAGGATAGATAGTTCTCCTTAAGCAGGGTATGTCTGTAACAAGGATCCTGTTGTTTGACGGTAATCACTATATGTTTTGGAAAAATTGCATGAAAAACTTCATCCAATCTCAATGCATGCAAGTATTGCTCGCTATAGAGCTTAGTCTTAGAATTCCTATCATAGTAAGGAATGGGGAACATGTTCCAGTTGATCTGGAGGAATATGATGATGCTGACTTAAGACTTCTCAAAGAGAATGCCGCAACCATGAATTACTTACATTGTGTGCTAAATCTTACAGAGTTTAATAGGGTTTTGGGTTGCAAGATAGCACCAAAAATCTGGTAGAAGCTAGGGATTACTTATAAGGGTATTGACAAGGTCAAGGAGTCAAAGATCAATCTCATGATGAGAGAGTATGAGATGTTCCAGATGGGCGCTAGCGAGAGTATTTAGGCCATTTATACCAGGTTCATTAATATCATTAATAAATTGAAGAGATTAGGTAAGGAGGTCACCGAGGAAGAGATGGTGAAGAAGATTCTCCGCACTCTTACCTTAGAGTGGGATGCCAAGAAGAGAGCAATCGAGGAGGATAATGATCTAAAGACCTACAGCTATGATGAGCTGATAGGCACCTTGCTTACTCAGGAAATGTCCTTGAGGAAAAATATACTGATGAATCCAAAAGGATTTAGGGTAAGGAGAGAGAAGGAAAAGCCATTATCTTAAAAGATGATTCTTCTGATGAATCCACTAGTTGTGATTTTGATGAGCAAATGGCCCTTCTAACTAACTATTTCAAACGCTTCATAAAGAAGGACGGGAAGTTCAACAAGAAGAAGTTTCCTGCTAAAAATAAGTCAACTCAGCACTAACGAGAAGCTAATGAAGGACTCAAAAAGGAACACAACGAAGACATCAAGTGCTTTAGCTGTGGTGAAAAAGGCCATATCTAATCATATTTTCCAAAGACCAAGAAGGATATATATAAGAAGAGGTTTTCAAAGAAGAATGAGGCACTTACTACCACATGGAGTGATTCTGAAGAGTCTTCATCATCCAATGAAGAAACAATAGATTCCACTAACCTCTACTTAATGGCGATAGAGAATCAAAGGAAAAGCTTAGCATCTATTTCTAAGAGCAACCAGTCTGTTACTGACTCTAAAGCTGAGCGTAACAAGGGGAAATCCTCTCAAGTTAAGGTATATCCTGAAATCCCTTTGTGCATTGAAGAGTTCACCCAGGTACTCTTTGATGTTATGAAACTGACTAATATGTCAGGGAAAAACATCAAGGAGCTAGTGAGGAGAAATGAAGACTAGGAAGATACTATTGCGTCCTTGTTTCTTGATATCCACTTTCTTTAAGAAAATGCTTAGTATCATGAATTTTACAATAGCAAGCTTAGTAAGTCATTAGATGAGTTGACTGCTGAGATAGTAGCTTTAAAGGAGAAATGGCTTCCTTCTCCAACTAATAGTCAAACTTCGAGTAACCAAACTTGTAATTATAATAGGAAGAATTCCTCTAAAAAGAAGAAAGCGAGCCAACCTCAAGTAAAAATGGTGTGTGGTTTTTGTGGCAAAGATGGATATGCTACAGTTCTCTATAGGCATAAAAATGGTTATTATGATGAGTACGACTAGATTAACTCAAGCACTGCTAACAAGGGAGGACCTAGAACGAAAGCATGGGTACCTAAGAAAATGTGACTATTTTGCAGGTGAGCCTTAGATCTGCTAATGACACTCGAATGTGGTATTTGGATAGTGGATGCTCAAGGTATATGATGGGAGACAAAAGCCATTTCATCTTATTAGAGCACAAAAGAAATGGAAGTGTCAATTTCAGAGATAACCAAAACGGCAAGATTGTGGGCTATGGTACTGTTGGTGTCTCTCCTTCAATTGAAGAGGTTTCTTTGGTCAAAGGACTAAAGTTCCACTTGCTCAATATAGCTCAGCTCTGTGATAAAGGCAGGAAGGTTACATATAACTCAACAGGTTTACTCAGTTATTGAATCTAAGATTGATTCTACTATACTCTTTGCTCTTAGAATCAATAATGAGTATAATCACGTAGTAACTAAGCGACCGTTAGAGCTCCTCCACCTAGATCTTTTCATCTTAGTTCATCCTATGAGCAAGGGTGGTAAGAGATTTTCATTAGTGGTTGTGGATGACTTCATGAGATTCACGTGGGTAGTCTTGCTGAGTAGCAAAGACGAAACATATGAATCCTTTGTAAAACTCGGTAATTGGTTGATGAACCAAATAGGAACTAAAATTAGTAAAATCCTAAGTGATTATGGACATGAATTTTAGAACTTTCATTTCAAAGAATTATGTTCAGCACATGGTATTGATCATAACATTTCTACTCCTTATACTCCTCAATAAAATGGGGTTGTAGAAAGGAAGAACAGAACCATAGTTGAAACAGCTCAATCCATGTCGAGATATAACAATCTACCAAATTACTTTGGGGAGAAGCTGTTAAAATAGCTTGATATATCTTGAATCAGGTTTTAATTCGCCTAATTCTTGAGAAGACACCCTATGAGCTTTAACGATGGTGCAAGCCTAAGATTGGCCATCTCAGATCATTTTAGGTTGTAGGTGCTATATTCTTAACGCCAAGGAGCAGCTAGGTAAGTTTGATCCAAAGGTTGATAAAGGCATCTTTCTGGGATACTCAACTAACAGCAGGGCATATAGAATATAAGTCAAAAGAACAAGCCTATTAGAGGAGTCTATGCATGTGGATTTCGATGAAACTAACAATGCAGATAGACATCCATCTGATGAAGATGAAGGAGTAACTCAAGAAGAAAATTCATTTAGCATGCCACTCTCTACGCTGCCAAACCGAGCACAAGAACCTAAAGCAGAGAGAGTCAAAGAATATGATGAACTACCTATCAACTTCAAAGATGGTGAAGATCAACCGTAGCCTCAACAACCAACTACAGATCCTCCAGCTATAGATCTGAATCTTCCAAGAGAGGTTAGATCTCATCGTAAGCATATGCTCGATAGCATTATTGATGTTATTCATAATCCAGTAATGACGCGAGGTCAGCTCGGCAGGATGATGAGCCATCTACATTTCATCTCATTGATTGAACCTAAGAAGTTAGAAGATGCTGAAGGAGATGATTATTGGATGATCGCGATGCAAGAGTAGCTAGATCATTTCAAGCACAATGATGTTTGGGATCTAGTTCCAAATCCCAAAGGAAATCAATCATTGGCACCAAATGGGTTTTCAAGAACAAGCTTGATGAAGATGGTAATGTTGTTAGGAACAAGGTTATGCTTGTTTCTCAAGGCTACAATCATCAAGAAGGCATCGATTATGATGAAACTTATGATCTTGTAGCTCAGTTTGAAGCTATTCGAATCCTGTGTACTTTCGCATCCAATATGAACTTTAAGTTGTTCAAATGGATGTTAAAAAAGCATTCCTGAATGGAATCATTCAAGAAGAAGCTTATGTCTGCCAGCCTTCAGGCTTTGAAGATCCAAAAAATCTTGAGTATGCCTTCAAACTGAAGAAAGCTCTCTACGGGTTAAAGCAAGCTCCAAGAGCTTGGTATGAGAGGCTAACCAATATCTTATCAAGAAAGGCTATGAAGGAGGGAAAGCATATATGACTCTGTTTATCCAGTGAAGAAGAGAAGATGTGTTGCTAGTCCAAATCTATGTTGATGACATCATTTTTGGATTAACTGATGAGAAACTGTGTAAAGAATTCAGCAAGCAAATGAAGAGAGAGTTTGAAAAGTCAATGATGGGAGAGTTCAAATTTTTTCGTGGACTTCAAATCAAGTAGAGTGATGATGAAATCTTTTTCAATCAAATGAAGTATGCCACAGAAGTCCTAAAGAAGTTTGATATGGAACATTCGAAACCAATAGCTACTCTCATGGCCATTGATAATATTTTAAGTAGGGATGAAGCAAGAAAACCAGTAGATAACAAGTTCTACAGAGGAATCATCGATTCTCTTCTTTACCTTACAGCTAGTAGGCTTGACATCTAGTATATTGTGTGCTACTATGCTTATTATCAAGCTGACCTTAGAGAATCTCATTTAGCAACTGTTAAGAGAATTCTACGGTACTTACAAAGTTCTCTTGATGAAGGTCTGTAGTATTCTAACAGTACAGATTTCACCCCAAGAGGATTCACAGATGCTGAATATGGTAGGCACAAGCTCGACAGAAAAAGCACCAGAGGAGGATGCCATTTCCTTGGAGAATGCCTTGTCTCATGGTATAGTAAGAAGAAAACTTCTATTGCACTGAGTACAATTGAAGCTAGGTACATGGAAGCAGGAAGTTATATATCACAACTACCATGGATTAAGTAGAAACTGAAAGATCATGGTATAAAGTCTAAGTGTCTTGAAGTTATGTGTGATAACAAGAGTGTAATTGACCTATCCAAGAATCCAGTTCAACATGGCAGGATGAAGCATGTCAATATAAGACATCACTTCATAAGGGATCATGTGCTGAGGGAAGATGTAAAACTAAAGTATGTTCCTTCTAAGGAACAACGAGTTGACATATTCACCAAACCATTTCCAAAGGAGTAGTTTAATGTTCTAAGGCAGCTTATTGGAATGACGAACCCCATATGAAAGAAAAATCAAGAAATTTGGCTAAGTGTTGAAGATCAAATTTTAACTCAGCCAAATGAGTTAACACGTATTTAATACCATTTAATTTTAAAGTAAAGCTCTGAGATTCAATTTCACGGTTAAAAATAAAAAAACTCACGTTATTTTTCAACAGACATGTTTTTGATTTGGAACCATCTATTGTTAAACTCACCATTTTACTAAGGCAGTTAATCAGGTGTTAATCTTAGCATTGATTTTAATCTATAGTTGTGAGAGCACCACGTATCCATGCAAGTTGAAGAGGTCTATAATAGCTTAAGTTTGATAGAGAGAGAAGTTACTTACATCCTTGAAATCTCAATCATTTTCAATCTACAAAAGAACCATAACTCTCTTTCTCTCAAATTTCCTAGTTTCTAAAATGGCAAGAACTAAATCTACCTTTATCTTTCAAGGCAATTCCAAGAGAAGCATTTATGTGAATCCTGAGGACAAACAGGAGAAGATTATGTTCCCCTCTTGAATGATGTTTACTAAAGTTGACTAGGGAGTAGACTTAGATTTTGGCCTAGTATATGAGGTTGACTACAAAGGTCTATTGAGGAAAAAGATTCTTCACAGAGTGATCAAGCAACAAAGACTGAGTTAGTTCCTACAGTTGGAAGGACCAGCCATTGTGGGCTTGATACGAGGCTTTTTCCAGAACCTTTATACCATCCAAGGGTATAATGATGCTCTTTTGGTGGAATTAGAAGGGAACTATCACCTCATCTACTCGAGGTTGATTGGGAGCATCTTGAACATGCTAAACAAGGGCACTCAAATCTAGAAAATAGAAGATGAAGAAGTTGTGGCAATTCTTCATCACTTGACAAAAGTTACCAATGTCTATCACTATCGGTACTTGATCACCATCTTGATGAAGGTAGTGAAGATGGACATCTCATCCTATATTGGAGGACTAGGGGAAACTATCATTCTTGTCAAGAAGACCCTCACAATGATGTACTTCAGCAAGCTGTATCATGATCAGGTGATTACTAGGTAAACCAAGGCCCATGATGCCCAGAGATAGGCTAAGGCTATACTGACAGTATTCCTTGTGAATATAGCGGAGGATGAGGATAGCTTCATGGTGAGTGATAACGTTCCTCTCTCTGTAAAATGGGAACCAATCTCTACTGCCACTACTCAATCATCCCCTTAGCCCAAAGCTACTTCATCAAAGGCTAAGAAGAGCCTAGCAAAAACAAGGGAAGGAGATATGCCTACCCAACCCCCCAAATAGGTAAAAGAGATAGATGAAAGCCAAAAATCACACTTAGAGGGAAGCTGAGGCGAAATAACAAGCTGAGGAGGAAGATGTCATTGAGGCAGAGGAGACCTTGAGCTAGTGTAAGTGCAAACTTGATGTCATTGAAGAAAGTGAAGGATAAGGGGACTCCAAAAAGAGTAAAGAGAACTCTAAAATAATATGTCCTAGTGCTGCAACCCACATGGAGGAAGTAATAACCAAAGTGAAGGGGACTCAGTGCAAGTGATCTGCCCCCAACAAACCTTCGAAGAAAAACATTCAAGTGATGAGCAACGAGGATGTTGGAGAAACTGAAACCCTTAATTAGGAAGAATTCGATCTTCTTGATCCCAGCATCCCCACACCTTAATTCTCTCAAGCTGAGAGCCTTCCTACTCAGCTAGAAATACCTCAAGTTGACTCATCCTTGGGTTTTCATCTCCATCATATGGCTAGAGTATCCACTATCCAAATACAACATTCCAGTTTTATCAGTGAATCTTAAGCTCACCTGTAAAACAATTACATTTTCTTAGGAACCCCTGCTTTCGAGTTAGGTCCTCCTTTGTTAGTAGTGCTTAATGTAGTCTAGTCATACTCATCATAATAACCATTTTTATGCCTACACATAACTATGGCATGTCAAGCTTTACCACAAAAGCCACACACCACTTTTGCTTTGGGCTGGTTTGCTTTCTTCTTTGTAGAGGAATTCTTCCTCTTAGAATTGCAAGTTTGGTTACTCGAAGATGGACTATTGGCAAGAGGAGGAAGCCATTTCTCCTTTAAAGCTGTTATCTTAGAACTCAACTCATCTAATTGCTTAGCAAACTTGTTATTTTGACATTCATGATATTCAACTTTTTCTTGAAGAAAGTGGATATGAAGAGATAAGAAAGCTATTGTGTCTTCTTGATCTTCATTTCTTATCACTAGCTCTTTGATGTTTTTTCCAGACTTATTATTTAGCTTCATCACATCAAAGAGAACCTGGGAAAACTTTTCTATTGGTAAAAGAATTTCAAAATGTACCTCAGTTTGTGGGTTTTTACCTTTTTTTGCTCAGCTTGAGAATCAGCAACGATTTAATTACTTTTGGAAGTAGATGCTGAGCTCTCACCTCTACCATTCTAAATCACCATTAAGCAGAGGTTGGCGGAATTGCTAGCTTCTTCATCAAATGATGAAGATTCTTCGAATCGCTCCAGGTGGCAGTAAGTGCCTCATTTTTCTTGGCTAACCTCTTCTTGAATCTACCCATTTTGAATTAGGACATGATAACTGAATATGACCCTTCTCGCCATAGCCAAAACACTTAATATCTTTGTTGTGCTCCTTCTTGGGTACTTCCTCATCCCAGCGTCGGTGCTGAGTTGACTTGATTTTGCTGGGAAGCTTCTTCTTATTCAATTTCACATCCTTCTTCATGAAGCGCTTTAATCACCTCGTCAGATGAGCCATCTGCTCATTTGAATCACTGCTAGTGGATTAATCTGATGAGTCATCTTTCAGGATAATGGCCCTGCCCTCTTTTTCCTTGCTTTTACTCCTTTTGGAGTCATCATTAGATTTTCTTAGGGACATTTCCTAAGTTAGCAAGGTGCCTATCAACTCATCATAGTTATAGGTCTTTATATCATGAGCCTCTTTGATGGCTCTCTTCTTAGCACCCACTCAATAGTGATAACACGGAGAATCTTCTTCACCATTTCTTCTTCAGTGAACTCCTTGCCCAATCTATTTAATTCATTAATGATATTAATGAACCTATTCATGGATTGAATACCCTCGTTGGCGCCCATTTGGAACAACTCATACTCTCTGAGCATGAGGTTGATTTTGTACTCCTTTACCTTATTGATCTCCTCATAGGTGATCTCTAGCTTCCTCCAGATTTCTTGCACTGTCTTATAGCCCGAGAACCTGTTAAACTCTATAAGATTCAGTATACAATGCAACTAGTTGATGGTTGTCGCATTCTCATTGAAAATCCTTAGGTCAGCGTCATCATAATCTTCTAGATCAACTAGAACACGAAACCCATCCCACACAATAGTGGGAATATGAGGACCTAACTCTATTGTTATCCATGCTTGGATTCTTTGAGACTATACAAAGTTTATTATGCGGTTTTTCTAAAATTTGTAGTGTTGGCAATCATAGAGTGGAGGCCTGGTTATAAATATTCCTTCTTTAAGGAGTGTTGTCTATCCTGGGCTGGAACTAAAGTTATTATAAGCTATTTAGTTCTTTAACTCAAATATAATGAGTCTAAAAGTTGACCAATCATTCTGATACCACTTGTTAGTCCAAGATAGCTTAAATAACTAAGTAGAGGGGTTGAATGCAGTTACTTTATTCTTTTTAAGCTTTATAAAATTTCTTTCCAAGTTCAGTTTTTATATGCGTGTTGAGTAACTTTATGCTATGCGCTGGTCTAAAAACTATACACTACTTAGCTTCACTAAACTAGTTTATCTTCAATCTGTGCTGAGTACTCAGCTTGGATTGGTTTTTCAAGCGAAACTTATAAAACAAAGAGAATGATGAATGAGCAAAGACACTATAAAGATAGTGACAAAGGATAGAACTTCAACACTTGAGATTTTGTCCTGGTTCAGCCCCGAGCCTACCTCCAATCCCCGGATTCCTTTCCGAGCTCTAATCCACTAGTGTTTCTTTCCTTCTTTAGGTGGAGATGCCTTTACAGTGGTTAGAAGCGATTACAGAAAGTACCTTCCTTTCAAACTACCACTCAAATACAATTTAGGTACCTTTTATAAGCTGTCACTTAAATTTAATCAAAAGATTGTGAACTAAGGATTTCAACTTATAAAAAGGTTTGAATCCTTTTACAATGTTAAATATAATATTCTTTCTATTACAAACTTATTGAGCGATTTATGTTTCCTTTAGAATTCTTGAGATGGAATTTTTGAATGGTGCGAATAATATTTTGATAGTATTTCAACTCTTAAGAAATTTTGAGGTGATTCACCTAGTTTGAACGTATGTTTCAATCTTTTATTCGTCCTGACTTGATCTTCAATTTCTCTTCTCTTCACAACTTTTGAATTTTTCCATTTGTAACAAATTCCAGAACATTTAGAGATTGAGAATTTGAATGTTGAGGCACGAGATTAATCCCTTAATCTTGATGCATAAAAAACTCATTAAATTCAAGAAATTTCATTCTAATAGAGAGGCATGTGAAATGCAACATGGAGACTTGACATTAGTCTATTTTTTGATGTTGTACAGTTGCGTAAAGACACTAAGAAACGAGGCATGTCAGAAGATACCTTTTGCGTTGGATGTTAGTGAGGAATCTCTAACATTCCGTATCGACACCTTTTCATTGTAAGGATTGTTAGACATGATGTATGCCCTAAAGATAATTAGGGCAATATATCTTAATTAGTTATAATGTACAAACGGTTTCGTATTATTAATAATAATAATAAAGGCATGTTTGTTATTTATCAGTGCTTTTGTTTATATTTATGTACCTCTCTGGTATCATATATGTATAGTATTATATATATGCGAATTGATAAGATAAAGTCTGTGACTACTTCATAACATTAAAGTGAGAGGACATAGTGGGAGCTATGTGGTGTGAGAACTACACATACGTATTACTATGAATAGTCTAAATACCCCTAGTCATAGTTTCATTGAGACTAGACATCAATGAAGCGAACAAACTAGCATGTGTAGGCTTACTCCTTGGATTAGAACGAAGCAGCCGATCTCACGAGCTAAAGATCGTACCTTGAGTTAACACATGAATGTATACGGGTAATACATTGGAGACCGCTATAAGACAAACACTCGGAAATAACTAAATCCATTTATTGGTGTCATGTCTTATTGTAGTTGTAGTACAAGTATCCTTAGGTATGAGATATTGGTTAACTTATGTATGAGTTGCTATACTTCGAGTCATACTTATTCATACCCTAGGGATCAAGATGATATGGGTGATTACAAGTATAAAGATGATCACATGTTGGTAATTTGAGTAGTCAAGATGGGATCCATCGCTCCTGATATAGTGATATAATGGGAGATGTAACTTAAGGCCTCTTGTTGAAGAGAAACACTCATAAACTTCTGATCAGAGTATAATATTAATAGAATAGGTTTCTAGTCAATCTGATACATTATGGTGAAAGGTGTTCTTTGTGAACAAGTCTAATTCCATGATAGCTACGGCTATTACATGAGCTAACACTTAATCTAAGCTCAATAAATTAGATGGTACTTAACCTGATTGAAGGAGTGTATTGTATTGGTTACTACTGCAGAACCTGATCAAGTCATAGGTACGTGATGTTCCGAGTGTCGGGGGATCATATGCCTTTGCTAGAAAGCCCATTTGATCGTCTAGAGTTATTGGGATCGATATCGGTCTGGAACACTAAGCCTAAAGGTTCTCGGATGGGAAGCTTAGTTTAGGTTAACCTCTAACAAATCTATACTTTGGGATCCTATGAGGTCACCCACTTAAGGTCTTTACTGGACTAAGTAAAGAACTAATAGACTAGGTCTATGCTGAGAATATTAAGGTTGACAAATTCGTTGGATGAATTATTAATTGGTTGGACCAAATTAACAATTAAAAGGATTAAAGAAGAAAATTGGAAAATTGCATTGAGCAGAGCAAGGGAATTTTACCCTTTGCGAGTCAGCCCCAAACAAACATGGGTTGTTCAGAGTTGCAACTGCGTGGCTGCTCCGTGAGCTAAAAAGCTCATGGACCACTAGCGCGCGTGATAGTGGGAAGCAAGCTAGCAAGCAGTGCCCATGGAAGTGCTTGCGTGGGTTTGCTATGTCAGTCCGCTAGCGTAGCCCTCAAGCCCAGCTTGTGGTACAAGGAAAGCTCGTTAGGGCTTACCTTATGGAGATAGCACATAGCCCACATAAGCAGGCTGTGCGGCGGGTTAATCCATGGATCATGGGGTTGCTAAATGAGTGGAGTTTTCGACTCCCCTCTCCTAATAAATAGGCCTCCCTTTTCCTTTTAACGTACTTCAACTCAGCCATTATCTCTGAGTTTGACATCTTTTCTTCGCAAGATTTTGCGAGATCCTCCATGAGTTTCTCTAAGCAATGAATAATTCTTTAGAAGGCTCTTTTTATTTTTGAAGTGAGCCTTCTTAGTTAATATTTTCAGGTTGGTCTTCGAGCGGTGTAGCAGCTCCTATCTACCAACTTTTTCTACCTCAGCAGAGGTTTTGGTCGGTTAAGATCCGTGTTGATAAATTATAGAGGCTATCCTAGATTGTAGGCTAGTGCAAATAGAGTTCTGCTAAATTGATATAAAGGAAAGCCACATCTAAAAGAGAGAAGCACACATCAACTAGTAATGTTCTTAACTTAGATATTAGGTTTCTTTTATAAGTTTTATAAACCTATATGCATCTATGGAACATTTCAACTTAGATTATATCAATCATGGAATGCTTTGAGATCTTTTAGGGTTAATTGTAAGTTTTTATTCCGCCTTGCAATGTTGCACATTCAATTACTATCTTGATTAACCAGCAGTGGTATCAGAGCCTACCTTATGCTATGAATGATTGATTATAATATGTTGAAATTGATATATTCTATGAATTGATAAAAGTATGATATGCATGACTTATGTTTCAATTCAAGTTATAGAAAATGATGCAATAACTAGATTAAGGTTTTGCTCAAACTTAGTCTAGGTGATTATCATATAGATTAGCAATGTTTTACCACAAGTGTAAATGCTTTAATTGTGAGTGATCCTGTACTTCACTCAATTAAAGAATGAAATCTTTAAATCATAGTTGTCCGTGATACAACGAACCAAAGTGCTCGTGGTTATTTTGGCAAGGATTGAACTTGGCTACTTATTCACTTTAAGGGGGCCTCTCCTACTTAGAAATATCCATTGGTATTATGTTCAACTGTACCCAAGGTATTTTTATGACTTAGTTGATTTCTAGTATGTGAATTGGATTCCGCATATGGTTTTACAAACACGGTTTAAGTTGTTAAATTAAAACTTATAGACATAGGTGCAAGAACTTAAACATGGACCTTGTTTGTTTTGCATGTTATAAGGAGTCTTGGTATAATGGAATGATTATGATGTACTAGTCTTGAGCGTGTTCCCTGAGAGTTAATAATTCAAAATAACCTGAAATTATTATTATCATAATCATATCCATCATATAAGACCTAGACTAGTGCGAGACCAGTGGCACTAATAAAATCCCTACAATAATATTAAGGCGGTAGATTGTCTTCCCATCATAAGTGGTGATACTAACCTTAATAACGGATGTAAGGACATGCACAACATGCTTTCCCCTAACATGTGTTTGGTCATGAGACTAGATGGGGTTAATTCCTTAACCAAAATAGGTTAGTTATCCATATCATTAGAGCTAATGCTAGATTGGAGACACATTTGAGTAGTCGTACAATCAGGTACGCACATCTCAAGAAAGAGAACTCAAATGGATTTGCAATTGCATGGGATGCAAATGGATGGGTTCCAACCATGGTTGTCTTGTTATGGCTTAACCTGCTATAGCGGGGGTCATGATGAGTGGCTATGGATGCAACCTACTAAGGAAAATTGGTTGGACCAAATTTCCCGAATTTAAATTGAAGGGTCTATTTGAATGTCGAGAAAATAGTAGGAATTATGTGTTTAATTAAAGACCTTATATTAAATGCATGTACATATACTAATGTCTAAACAATTCTATCTTATATCTAGGTTGAACAATGAATCCAAAAATAAATCTTCATCTGTTACTTGACAATAAGTTGACAGGGATCAATTTTGATAACTGGTTCAAGGCTCTTAGAAAGGAGCTTGAGAAGAGCAACATGGATTATGTTTTGGATAATCATGAACTAGTAAATCCTAATGCTGATGCTTCTATCCAAGAGAAAGAGGCATATCTTAAGCATAAGAATGATGCTTTTGTGGTGTCACTTGTGATACTCGAAACCATGACCTCAAAGCTTAAGAAATAGCATGATGGTATGGACCTAAAATCTATGTTGATCCATCTCAAAGGAATTCATAAGGGCATGAAGATTGAGTGGAATAAAATATTAAAGTTCTTCTATACCTCTGGGAAAAATGATAGGATCTTAGCCTTTAAGCGTTGCATTGAATACTTCGAGTATTCAAAGAGAATGACTCAAATAGGAATTGAAATAAATTCCGAGTATGACATACAGATTATGATTGAAAATATGTCTGATAAATATTCACCTTTCGTGAAAGATTATCTTATGTCAAGAAAGACCAACACGACATCCGAGTTTATCAAGAAACTTAGAAGTTTTGAAGAAGGTATGAGGGTCAGAGGAACAGGTACCTTGGCAAGTAAGACTTGTATAAAAGGTAAAGGTTTAAAACCTATCAATAAGAAGGTAAAAAATGTGATCATTGAAAAGGAAAATGCCTAAAGGGATATGTTTCATGTGCGAAAGGCCCAGACATTGGAAAAGTAATTGCAAAGCTCTGATTTCTGAACTAGTGAAGAAGAAACCAAGTGAGGCATTTACTTTAGGTATGTTCATGATAGAGAGTTTCTCTATAGTTCCCTATTAGTTTACATGGGTATTGGATGCTAGTTGTGGTACTCAGATCTGTACTTTTATGCAGGGGTTGCAGAATAGTAGGAGGCTTGCAAAGAGGGAAATGGACCTAAGAGTTGGAATTGGAGCACAGGTTGCTGCAATAATTATAGGGACATATAACCTTTGTTTGCATAGTGGCCTAGTTTTAGTTTTGAACAATTGCTGTTATTTTCCTGTTATCACTAAGAATATTATCTCTGTTGCGTATTTAGCAACAAAGGGATTTGAAATTTTATTTTATAATAGTAATTGTCATATTCAAAATGACAATTTTCTTTATGCTTGTGGAATATCTGTTGATGGCATTTATGTTCTAGATACTAAGATTGAAATTCTAAATATGAAAATTGTTAAGAAATCGAGATCGAATAATGAGAAATTCTCATACTCATGGCATTGTCATCTAAGCCATATAAATGAGACTCGCTTAACTAAGTTACACAATTGTGGTAACTTGGGCCCAATGTAATGGGAATCCTATGGGGCATGCGAACCTTGTTTAAAGGGAAAGATGACTAAGAAACCATTTAAAGGAAATGGTCAGTGTGCCACTAGTACCTTTGAAATAATACATTCCAATGTATATGGTCCAATGAGTGTTAAGACACATAAGGGTTTTATCTACTTCGTAAACTTTATCGATGATTACATGTGATATGGTTATCTGTATCTAATGAGGCACAAGCCTGAAAGTTTTCAAAAATACAAAGAGTTCAAAACCAAAGTAGAGAAACACATTGGGAAAAGTATCATAACCCTTTGATCCGATCAAGGCAGTGGATACTTAAGCTAAGAGTTTCACGATTATCTAAGGAATAATGGTATTTTATCCCAGTGGTCACCTCTTTATACACTCCCAACACAATGGAGTGTTAGAAAGGAGAAATTGAACCCTACTTAATATGGTTCGTTCCATGATGAGCCAAGCAGAACTCAGTAGATCCTTTTGGGGTTATGCACTTGAGAGTGTAGTTTATATACTAAACAGAGTACCCTCAAAATTAGTTGATCAAACACCATATGAATTGTGGTATGGTATGAAACCAGCTCTTTCTCACATGAGAGTTTGGGGATGTCCTACTTATGTAAATAGGACCAGTTCAGGTAAGTTGGGTGCTAAGTCTAATAGGTGTCTCTTTGTAGGTTATCCTAAGGAGACTATGGGCTATACCTTTTATGATCCCAAGGAAAAAAGTCCTTGTTTCTAGAATTGCTCAATTCCTCGAGAAGGAGCATATACTTGCAAAAACTAGTGGGGTAATCTTAAGTTCGGCACTCAAAAAGATCAAACAAACAATCAAATGATTGTTCCTAAACCTATTACATAAGAAAGTGTAAGCATGGAACAGCCTATTATAACACTAACATAGTGTAGGTCAGATCAGGCTCCAATCGCTCTCGAGCGATACAGTTTTCTCATCACTAATGATAAACATCTCTTCCTTATGGAAGATGATGAGCCTAAAACTTACAAGGAGGCAATGGAAGGCTCAGAATTTGACAAATGGTTTACATCTATGAGGTGGACTCCATGTACGAAAAATCAAGTTTGGAGATTGATTGATGCTCAAAGTAGGATTAATCCCATAGGATGCAAGTGGGTTTTCAACAAGAAAAATGACATAGATGGTTATGTAATTACCTATAAAGAAAGGTTTGTTGCAAAAGGTTATAGTCACAAAGAAGGCATTGACTATGATGTAACCTTTTCACTAGTAACCATGCTAAAGTCCATCAAGATACTCCTTGCCATCGTCACACATTACAGTTATGAGATCTAGCAGATGGAGAAGAGTAGAAGAGTGTGGTAGTAGAATGGGGAGTCAAGCAATCAGAAATAGATCCTGTTGCAGAGTTTGCTTAAATGGCAAGATCAGTATTTACCAAACATAATTTAATGCTAGAAGAAATAAGTGAGGAAAAAAAGGTGAACAAGGAAGATAAGGAGGAAGAAGAGAGAGGGAGAACGAAGAAAGAAGTAGAGAAAAAGGAGGAGATGATTGTGGAAGAAGTGAATGAAGAAGAGAATGATGAGCTAAAGATCATGGAGGGAATAGAAGAGATGAGGTCCAAATTCAATCCTACCAAAGTCCAGCAACCAACAACAAATTCTGCTATTACAAGGACTCTGGCTGATCCCTCTAACATTTTATTTTTGGTGCAAAGACCCCTAACCCAGAGGATTGATGGAGATGAAACCCTCAATAGAAGAGGATGGATGGTTGGTGATTTGGCTAAGGGGAGCAATTCTTCAATGGATATTCCTATTAACTCTCTTCATCACATGGGGAAAACTTTAGATGATCTGTTCACCATGTCCCTCAAACTAAACAACTCAGTGGTGGATATCAAGTCAATTCCCTTCAATCGCCAGCTTGCTCAAAGCATAGCCCTCCTAACTAAACAAGCTCACATCATCATGGAGATGGCTGACAAATTCCTCTTCCCTACCAAAATAGCATTTGCAGCCTCTCATGGAGATAAGACTTGCAAACTATATTGATATAAGGGATGCACTGACAGCGATGAATGAAAAGATGGGGATAGGAGAGAGGGGTGTTAAAATGATCCATGATGAAGTGAATGGGATAAAGGAGGATTCCCAAAGGTAGATAAGGACATAATTTCAACTTTGGGGACTGCCATTGAAAGAAGCCAAACCTAGTTCTCCATGGGGATGAAGGAGGAAATTAAGGAGCAAAGGAAGTAGAACATCCTCTACTTGTGGTAGCAAGGGAGGATCCAAAATGGCCTTGTGGTAGTGATGAAGTTCATGACTGATTTCAAGGCAGAAACCCTCAAGGTTATTGAGGACTCTAGGAGAGAGATAAAGTCTGAGATCATTAGAGTAATTGATAGCAACACAAAGAAAGTCACATACACCACCTTTTCTTAGAAGAATGATGTCATTGATACATCACTAATGAGATCACTAAGGCCTCTACCAGACTAACTAAAGCCATTATTGAAGCTAGAGATATTGTGGTTGCAAGGTAAGCCAGTGCATCTGAAGATCTGCAAAAGGGCATCGATGCTTTAAGTACCAAAATTGGTGGTCTTTCTCTCCACTCCTTTTTCTCTCATGAAAGTTTGATTATTCTATTCCTTCAGCATCTAGAAAATGGGCTCAACACTAAATGGATTTGGAATCAAAAGGCTCTCCAAGTCATTCTTGAAAGCATCTTTCTATTTGTTCCAAGCAAGGCTGCTAGGTTGATTCAACAAATTATACCTCCTCTTCAAGTAAATGTAATCGATGTTAAAGAATGTATTCAGAGGTTTGCTCTTGATGAGAAGAAAATTGTTGCTTAACTTATTGAAATGAGTGGAGGGAGAAGGATAAGCACAACTTCAAGGAAGTCTAGGAGAGGCATATGACTTCAACGTCTACTTCAAATGCCATGGAGATAGATAGTCAAGAAGAGGAGCTGGTAGAGTACAAGGCCTTGACGAAGAAATCCAACTTGTAACATAACTTAGCTTAGAATAGCAAATTTTGTATTCAAACCATGTAATCTTTCAAAATGAATGATAAAATTGTTATCTTTGTTCTGAGTACAGCATTGCGTTGTACTATCTTCTTTTATACTTGTCTTCAAACAGGTTTTAAAAAGAAAATTGAAGCAAAATCATGAGGGAGCAAGAAAGCCAAGGTTTTTCTCTGTGCTTAAGTTCACTCAGAACCAACAAAATGAGGGAGATTGTTGGATTCTAAGCAAAGAAATTAAGTTTTGAAGGGTTCTGATTTCAGAAGCATAGGATGTCTTAAAAGCTTGTAGATGCCTTAGAAGAGAAAAGGTTCTCAGAGGAAGCTAAGACTTCATTAGACTACTAAAGATTAAAGGCTAGAAGCTAATAAGAAAAAGTCCCTCTAAAGACATAAAGAGGGTAACTTAGTCTTTTGATGCTAAGAGTTACGGGTGCTGATCTCGCATTAAATGCCATCGCGCGCGTTTGTACCTTAGCCTAGTAAAGGACAAAAGTTGTTGGAATCTCAGGAATGAAAACATTCTTGCAAATTGCATAAGCAAACAACTGTACAAATGTGGGGCCCAAAAATCAACAGGGCAGTTGTGGCGCGGATTCTATATGAACTTTCCTCTCTAAACTGATCCTTAATGGAAACTTGAATAAGAGATAACGGGAAGAATTATAAAATTTGTCCAAGATCAACGGAAACATTCTCTCCCTCTGTAAAAAGGATGTTATTCACCATTGAAGAAGGTTGCGAATTTTATCAAATACTCTTGAGTGCAAACAAACTATCAAAATCTACTTCAATCTTCTTCTGAATCATCTTAAAGCAAACACAACTCTCTTATATTTGTTTGTAATTGAATTTACTGAAACAAAGTTTAAAATCTCATTCTCTTTTATTCTCAATCTTTGTAAAGCACTAGCTTAAGGTTAAGTTAGTGTAAGGGAGCTTAAAAGTCTTAAGAGGAAGGTACTCTGTAAGATAGAAGCTTGTAGCCTTAGATATAGTTGGAGGGTACTTCTGTATTGTTATAACTCATCAAATTGTGAAGGTTGTTGGAGGGTACTTCAACTAACACTATAAAAGGTTTTCTCTTCACCAGAAGAAGAGCACTTAGTGTATTAAATCTTGGATAAGAGATTCCAAGGACAAGGTTAGGAATAGGCTGAACCAGGATAAAAATCATTATTTGCACTTTCTAAACTTTACATTACCTTCTGTATTTAAGTGTAAATCACAATTATAAATTAAGGCCTTAAAAAGGGAGATTCTGAGTAAAACATTATCACTCAAAAATAACTTCAGAAGCTAGTTCTTCTTGTCTTCTGAAGTAATTTTTGAACTCAGAAAAAGAGTCATTCACCCCCCCCTCCCGTCTAATCTATTTTACACCCTACTAGGTTCAACAGTATGTATAATGCAACGGATATTGAGTTCACTTCCAAGTCTATGAACCTGATGTGCCCAAAGATCATTGATATGGAAGAAAAGCTGAAGATAGCTCTGTCTGTAGTAAATTTCATAGGTCTCCTACAGTGCTTTCAATAGTTTGCTTGCCAATGCTTTGACTAATTGCTCATCTCACTAGGTGTCATCATTTGCTTCCGCAAAAGCTTAATGATCAATAGTAACTGTTTGTTAAAGGTAAGGAGCAGCTAGAGCAAGAAATCACACCAACCATTATTGGAAAGCAAGAGGACTTTCAGTCTACTCTCGACTCCTTTAATTCGTATCTTGCATAAATAATTAAGGCACATATAATAAAGGGGGAGAAAGTAGTTAAAGATGTTCAAAGGATGGCTCAATAGTATAGATCATCAATCTTGTCAAGGCCTCAACATCCTCAACAGCAACCACAACAGCCACAACATCACAACATCAATAGCACTATCAGAATTTTCCCAAAGATAGCGGATCATCTTCTTCTCATCCTTCGCATTCCCGTGAATAGTTTTATATTAGAAATAAGCTTGTAATAGTTCTAGTTTGTAATCACTTAATCTAGCACACAATTTATGTATTGACTAAGTTATTTTATCAATGAAAAATATTACAAGTTTATTCTATCAAAGTTAAGAGCTTCTTAATTTGTTTTATTTGCTATGTTATTTATGCTTAAATAGTTGTAGGAATTAACTAAAGACCAACCTCAAAGAGAAGCTGAGTGAGACAAAGTCCCAAGATTAAAGAAAATTCCTCTATATATGGGGAAGTTAAGCTGGCTGAAGAGAATCCACTCAGTATGGGGGATTCCATACTGACTAATGAGTTCACTCAGCATAGGAGAGTCTTACATCACTTATCAGGTTTTCTTATATCTATAAACTAGTTATTTAATTAATTTTTTTACTACCTGGTTTGTTATCCGTTCCAAAATGGGGGAGATTGTTGAACCCAGGTTAATAGTACTTCATAGTACTTAAAATAATTTGGAAATAACAAACTGTCTAGGATAGTGAAATTAATTAAGTACTAAGTATACTCTTAATTAAAAAAGTTTTACTTGAGTTTTTTTAAGGAAAAACAATCCGGTTTACTGAGTTTTAATTAAGTTATAGCTTAGAGTAAGAAAAGTTGAGTGAGGCTGAGTATTACATAGTTTCTACAATATAGATGTTTGCCACTTTTATACTGATAAGTTTAATAACTTTTTCGCAAAGAGTTTGGCTATATATTAATGGTGCCAAAAACTTGTTAACATGAAGTATAGGTGCTATCAATACCACTTATCAAGATAGAAAAATGATGATAACTAAGAGTATATAGTTGTGATGTACTTTTAAAAGATATCGAACACACGGAGAAGGACTAGCTCTAAAGATCAATAAGGAAGACAGAATAAAGAAAATAAAATAGATTTAATATTTTAGATAAGAGGGTTAGAATGAAGAATGAGTAAATATAGATATGAAAGATTAGAGAATCTAAATATATAGATTTTCCTATGAAATAAGGATAGCAAAGAAAAAATACAAGTTCAACAATGATGTTACGATTCACTAAACTAATCTAACAGACTCAGTTCAAAATACCCAGATGTTCAATTATTCATCGTAGAGCAACACATGAAATAACTTTTCTAAATCTAGCGCCAATGAATTAAGACAATTATATAAACCTAGATAACATCAATACTATGCTTAGTACGGGTTGCTCTCACATAGCCACATTTAGTAAGTTACCATTCCAAAAATGTTGGCTCACAAAACAGAGTTATCATCACAGATCCAATGATTATACACGACATTATTAACCCTAAAATTAACTTCAACACATATAACTTGATTAATATAAAAGACTTAACATGAAATACGCATTATGACACATAGACATATCATAAACTTCGAAATAGAAAGTATAAGTAGAAAGCAAAGCAAAGTTGTATGGTATGCAAGTGAAAGATAAAGTTAATAAAACCATATCCACTTTTTAATGGGAGCTGTCAGTTCCCACAATTCCTGCTTCTGCATTGAATTCGGTCTTGGCCCATACAGAACCTCCTCTAGGATGCTATTCTTTGTGAATATTGAAAAAACGAATATTGAAGAATGAAAACTTTTATTGATAAGTGATTTGCAAGTAAACTTATACAACAATTGCTCAAGAATATAGAGAAATCTAGTGATTGAAACAAAGATTCGAATCACTTAAACATTTTCTCGCTAACACTTATGAACGTAGCGAATTCTCTATCTATGCACACTCTATATCCCACTCATGCACTCTAATGCACCACTTGCTGCACGAAATTGTGAGGTCTTGAAGCCCTAAATATACAGTTCGAAGGGTTGCATCTATCCTTACGAAGAGTTATGTCCATTGGTGAATGATTGCATCACTTCATTGTGATTGGTTGAGAAGCTTCAATCGAATCCACACTGGATAGGAACCTTTTCATGATTGGTTGATTTCTGATAGGTGTCTATTCGTTGGTAGTTGATGGCGGTTGATCATCCTTATCTGGCGGTTAGTAGTTAAGAAGATTAAACCAGAAAACCGTACAAGTTATGACCGCGATATACAAGTCTTCGTATGGATAGATGCAACCCTTCAAACTCTATAAATAGGACTCCAAACCTTACATTTTCATGGAATTCAAGCAAAGGGAAAACATTAAGGTGCATGAGAGAAATATAGTGTGTGTAGAGATAGAGATTTCGCTACGTTCATAAGTGTTAGCGAGAAAATGTTTAAGTGATTCGAATCCTTGTTTCGATCACTAGATTTCTCTATATTCTCAAGCAATTATTGTATAAGTGTACTTGCAAATCACTTATTAATAAAAGTTTTCATTCTTCAATATTCGTTTGTTTGATATTCGGAAAGAATAGCATCCTAGCTGAGGTTCTGTACGGGCCGAGACGGAATTCAAAGTAGACACAGGAATTGCGGGAATTGACGACTCCCATTAAAGAGTGGATACAATTTGATCAACTTTAGCTTTCACTTGCATACCATACAAATTTGCTTTGCTTTCTACTTATACTTTCTATTTCGAAGTTTATGATATGTCTATGTGTCACAATAAGTATTTCTTGTTAAGTCTTTTATATTAATCAAGTTATATGCGTTGGAGTTAATTTTAAGTGTAGTTTCAGGGTTAACAATATCATGTATAATCACTGAATCTGTGATATAACGTTGTTTAGTGAGCCAACATTTTTGGAATGGTAAATTGCTAAATGTGGCCATGTGAGAGCGACCCGTACTAAGCATAGTATTGACGTTGTCTAGGTTTATATAATTGTCTTAATTCGTTTGCGCTAGGTTTAGAAAAGTAATTTCATGTGTTGCTCTGCAACGAATAATTGAACATTTGGGTATTTTGAACCGAGTCTGTTAGATTAGTTTAGTGAATCGTAACATCTTTGTTGAACTTGCATGTTTTCTCT